>BMAO01023970.1:0-171763 GCA_019973975.1 Trichonephila clavata | reverse complement strand
AATATATATATATATATATATAATCAAAATTTCTCTACAAGAGAGAGATGAACCACATGATCAATACACAAAAGAATATCAATTGCCAGATAACAATACAACAGAATTTAGAAGGAGATATGAAAGATTGAAACAACAGAGCAAAATACAAAAGAATGGATGATTCAGTATTATCAACATTGCTGACTTAGGACAGCTAGTATACATAAAATTTTTTTCAAAAAATCCTTCTGTATAAAAGTGGGGTTGAACATGTTTTTTGGCCAGCCAACCTTCCCCCTTTTTTTGTTAATAATACCGAGCAAATACCAATTGGAAATAATGGATAGGAAATCTAAATCCATTATAAGGAAGAGGTAACTTACCCAAAAATTGCATACTGAAATGCAGAGCCCGCGCTAAATCTGAGTACAATAACCAAGTTATTGCCAGATTTTGGACCCAAATACAATTTCAAAACAAAGCAAAGGCTGAAAAATAGCACTTAGCAAAAGTATGAAAAGAATAGAAATAATAAAATAAGAAATGTAAACATACTACCATTATCTTAAGAGACTCTTAATATAGTTTAAAAGTTATAATATATTCTAAATAAGTAATTTTATCTAAAACTAGAAACTGGGGGTATTTAAAACTATCTAGGAAGAATAATAAATCTATAATATAAACCTTTTAAAACTATGGAAATTTAATCCTTACTATTTAGAATTTCATTATTTAAATATCTATTAATAAAATTAATAGGGTAGTTTTGAATTAAACAGTATTTAGTAAAATGTTTATAATTTTTTATTTTTTCTGATTTATTAGAAACTAGAAATTTATTGCGTAGTGTGTAATTAAGAACAATATTTCTGAATATAGACACATGCACATTACTTTCCCAATGCGGTACTTTTATAATATTGAAATTAAAGTCTTCTCGTTTATCATAAATATTAGTAACTATTTTATAATCTTTTAATTTAATTTCTATATCAAGAAAATTTGCTTCGTATATGTTACTATTTGTCTGTAATAAATTAAGATATTGTGGATAAAAATTAATATTAGGTATAAAGTTGTCTTTCTTGCCAAAAATGATTATATCATCTATATAACGAAAAAAATAAAATTCTAAGTTGTCTGTGAAACTATTTTCAAAATAATGTAAATATAAATTGGCGAGACAGTTGCTAGCTGGGCCACCTTGTGGTAGACCCTTAATCTGTTGATAATAATTACCATTATGATAAACATAATTCTCTTTTAGAACTAACCTAAGTAGAGAACCAAATCTATCATATTTGACATTTTTAAACAAATTATCTTTATGAAATTTTACTAGTGTTTTTATCATATCATCAATATTAAATGAGTTAAAAAGATCTTCAAAATCTAAACTAAATACTGAAAATATCTTTTTATCTTTAATTTGTGCAATAAGTTCTGTACTGTTTTTAAGTATGGCTGAAGTTTTTAGATTATTTATTGTATCTTGTAACATTTCATGTAGAATTTTGCCTGATTTGCTGATATATGTATTAAAACCATTAGTAACCGTTCTAAACTTTATTGGATTTTTATGAAATTTAGGAGTAAGAAATACATGTGGAAATTTAAAATTATTATTTATTTGTATTTTTAATTGTTTATGAAAAGCCAAAATTCGATTATTTATTTCTCTATTAGAAATTGATGACCTAATAAAAGCTGTATTATTTTCAAAATGTTTGTTGAGCATTAAACTATAATAGTATTTACAAATGAAGGCAAAATTTCCAGGCACTTTATCAATATAAACTATAATAAATTTATTTTGTAATTTTTTAATCTGATTTTAATATCATTAAAAAAGATATTATTATCTGTACTAAAGTTATATTTATTAATCTGTTGTGTAATGTTACATTTAAACTCTGTGAATGCCTCTATAGGCATACTATATTTAATGGCAATTTTGTATATGAATTGCTCAATATCATTATATAACTGATTTTTGATAATTTTATTATTATTGGATATCATAAGTCTAAAACCAGTACCTTTATTCATTATATTTCTAAGATTATTGTCTTTTACAATATTGAGATCACCAGTAATAACATGCTGGTGATAGTTATCTTTGAATATATATATATATATACCAATGGAAACTCTCTTAACTAAACCTAATACAGTAGACTCATCAAAAATTCACTTCATTTGATTCCCGAAAAAATATGCAAATTAACATAAGATAAATGTTCTCAACGTGTTTTATCTTTGCTTAAAACTTTCGCCATGCTCGTTAAATATGATTGAGATTTTTACATTTTCTTAAGAAAAAGAAGGCTGACTCATTTAAATTAACTGCAAATGTCAGGTAATGTTTTTATCAAAAAGAAAAATCTTCGAGATTATTTCTGTTGATTTCGTATCTATCTCATTAAAAAAGTTTCTCGTCTACTGAAGTTTTTCAGACAAATTTACAAAAAAAGATTATTTATATTGCTCCATCCCTGTCACTGCTGCTGTATTTTCTTGTCAGTTACTGGTAATTGCTCCAGAGAATATGATGGGCTTAACTAATCAAAAATAGGAAGATTTTTTTCTTATACCATTTGGAGCAAACGATAAACAATTATAATCAAAGCTATGCTTCTTTAAATAAATTTCAGATATATTTTAATAATAAATTGCTTAAGAAAATGTTCTTTAAAAAATCGAAAATCATTTTTTTTTTTGCTACTTTTTAATAGGGATTAAATTATACGCATGCATAAGTAAAACTTCATAAGCTTTTGCAGTCTTCAAGGTCTACACTATTTTGGACTCCTACCAACACTTTTTAAATTCTGTAGAAAAAATTCACAAAAAATTTTTTTTTTAATTTCCTCGGAACCTTGAATCTTTAGCCATGTGTATTATAAAAAATTTATTAAATATTTATATATATTTCAAATTAGCTGTTCTAAAAATACTTTATCATCAAATAATACTATTCAGATGAATAGTAGTATACAAAAGGATGGATTTTGGGCTGTTTAAACCCCTTCCATAAACTAACAGAATTTTAATTTTTAACAAACGATTAGGCTTCTTCGCTTTCATGTAAGTTTTTCTTAGAATACAGTGGCCTACACGGATCTCTCTTGTAGGGAAAATTAAAAATCTGTTAGTCTGGGGGGGGTAAGCCCCCAAACCCCCCTTGGTATACGCCATTGTTAGAATATAACCCCTTCCTCAGAAAAGAAATCAGTACATGCCCCACTGCTGATTAATAATATCTTTCACAAAACATATGAAAACCTTATAAATACAGAGATGGTAGCTCAGAAGATGATGCTAAGTTCTTTGGATAGGATTTAAAAGACGTGCTAAGACACACACAAGCATTCCTTACTGCACATTAATGTAACTCAACAAGAGATGACTTTAGACATTTAATGTAACAGCCATCCAAAAAAAATAAATGTAATGTACTTCTAATTACCAGCCTTTAAAATTAAAATATACATCAGATGAATAATTTCAAAGCAAAAGTTGTTTTTTAAATAATTCAGAAATTTCTGAATCAATCAAAATTGTGTAATCACAAGACAGTTGCAAAATACTATAAACTGTGTAATGTCGATGATTCCCCATTGGTGATTTACACTACTAAACTCAATCTAGTCACAGAAGCAACTAAAACAAATTTGTCATTTATGTAAAACTGTTAGAAAGACTTATTTATAAAAATCACAATTACCTCCTACATTTTCGTTTTAATGTTGCATGCAAGTGCATATGTGTTTTGTTCAATTACTTAAGAAAAATGATAACCATTCATGAATGTTGTTTATATATCTCTAGAAAAGCAAGATTTAATCGACAAAAATTTTCAAAACCAGCGCCAAATTAAGCTTTTTTCGGGCCCTAGGGGAAAAAAATCTACATGCCCCCTTGGCACTGGTGATTCGAAATTTTTAACCAGAAAATCTGGTTAAGTCCAGCTTTATCCGAGCCCCTCGGTGCCCAATTCAAGAGCCCAATGGATAAACCTACACTGCTCAAAACTATTAAGATTAAAATTGTTTAATGAATTGTTTTATGATTTAATGTATAGTCACAAATATCTTCATAATAAATTAATTGTATTATATAATTAGTATATTTTCCTCAGTGGAAAAGTAATATACTTAACAAAGAAAAGCTCAACTCTGTTTTCCTTATGTTGTTGTTACTTATGCCACCTGTCTGACGTAGTCAGATCGTGGCCCACGAAATTCATCGGGCTAGAGATACGCCTGTCGTTAGCCGAAGCTTTGAGCCCATGAAGGTGACAGTATGATTTTGCTCACTTTTGTGGTACAAACATTTAGTTTTATAAAAAAAATCAAAGAAAATCACTTTACAAGGTTAAATTTAAAATAAATTGATAAAACTTTCATCATTTGTTTCGGCCACTATTGAATTTAAATAAAGGCAATCTAAATTTGTAGAAGAAAATAGAAATTGTATAGAATTAATGATTATGTTCTAGAATTCAAAATGGCTGGTAGACAGAAAAACTAATCACTTTTGTAATAGACATTTAGTTTTACAAACAAATCAAGGAAAATCCCTTTTCAAAATTAAACTTGAATTAGACCATAAAAACCTTCACTGTTTTTTATTTTATTTTTAGAGAGTGTTCTTTATTAAATTCAAATAAATGCAATTTATATTTTTAAAACAAAGTAGAAACTGTATAGAATTAATATTACGCTTTGGAATTAAAAACAACTAGTAGACACATTAAGTTTTACAAACAAATCAAAAAAATTAATTTTCAAGGTAGAATTTGAAAAGAAAAAGGAATACAATGGCATCTAATCTATGGAAAAAGGATAAAACTCTCATCGTTCTTGTTAATACAGTTTGACAACTTTTCATAACTCTACTACACTGAATAGAGATTTAGAACCATACGTTCTGAAGTAGGTAGGAGGATGATATGTTAAGAATCTTCTGTTCTGTTACTTAGGGGAGGATATGTTCTCGGTTCATTTATCATACTAGAATTGTATGAACCGCCTTTGCATGTCTGCAGCATTCTCAGAACACTGGTGAAAGTCCTTTGTACCAAAACGGCACTCCCTTTATTTAAGTCTGATTGAAGACCTTTCATATCTTATTGAGGAATATAGCATGATAATCATATTGTTATAGAACTCCCAAGTTGTTAGGTTATGCATATCTGGAGTTGAAAAAGCATTGTTGGGGGTCCGGAAGCTGCATATTCGGCTTTCTTTCATTTTTTTAAAAAAAAAAATCCTTACCCCAATTTAATCTAGAATTTTCTTAGATTTAGTCTTCATTTATGATAGCACATATTTTTTATCTTCGGTCTGCATATTTTATAACCAAGTTTGCCATTTCCATGATTTTTTCAGTAATTTTAATAAGATTCGTTATGTACAGAATACAAACACACGCACACATACATAATACTAGCCGTTACCTGTATTTCATGATGTTGTATGAATATATATATATATATATATATTATATATAATATATATATATATATATATATATATTCGTTGATGTCTTAGCATTAAGCGTTCGATTGTACAGAAAAAAATATTCTTATAATTTTCATTTGTTGATTTAAAAAAAGGACAAGAATTCTAAATAATAATTTCTAAAATTGAAGTAGAATATCTTTTACGTTCTCGTAACCCTTTTCTCAAAGTGGATTTCCACAAAACCCATTTTTAAAGGATTTCTACTCAACAAAACATACATGTTTACCATATTTCAAAAGTCTAAATCTAATAGTTCGAAAACAGAAATATTTTTATCAATAAGCCTCGTAACCTCTTTTGAGAGTCAATTTCCATAAGACCCGTTCTTAGCGAATTTCAAAGCAACAAAAGAAACATGTATAGCAAATTCCATTACTGTAGGTCTAGAATTTTGAAAATTATTTCACCCCAGAACTCCCCCCCCCCTCCCCCCTTTAGAGTCCCGTTCTTAGTGGCAATCTCAGCTTCTTCGCAAAACCTCTTTTGTAGCGGATCTCTACTACATGAGAAAAACGTGTCTACCAAATTTCAAGTCTGTAAGTCTAATAGTTCAAAAACAGGAATATTTATCTATAACGTCCCTTATACCCCCGCAACACCCCTTGGATGTTCGATTTTCACAAACCTACCTATTTTTTGTAATGGATCTCTACGCCATGAAAAGAACGTGCCTACCAAATATTTCAAGTCTGTAACTCTAATAGTTTCGGAGATATCGCAATAACCCCTCTCGCTTTTCTCCTTTATGTATGTTTAAATGTAAACTTTTTTATGAGGAAAAAAATACGATACATATAGACATAGATAATGAGAAAATTCTTCTGAATTAATTAACCAAATTAATTAATCTACTAACAATAAGCTCCTTTTGAGCCATTACACATTCGTATCAAGTTCACATATAAGTAAAAATAAATAAATAAAGATCATATTATAATCAGAAATATTTCTGGTATATCAAAATCAGCATACATTTCTATCCATATGTGTGTGTGAAATTATTAATACTGTACTAAATTGTTATACATTAATTTATCAGAAAAATGAGCACGGATATTTCGGAAGAAATATAATCTACACAGCAGAATGAAATTGCATAAAAGAGAATTAATCGCACAACCCTAAGAGAACCAGATTACTCGTAAGAATATGGAATTCCCTGTTATTTCAAAGAACACGAATTTAATATTTATTCTAAGAAGTGGAGGTCCAAATTACTAAAACAAGGTTTTTTTCTTTTTCCCATTTAAAATCCCCAAATATAGAATTTTTGGCATAATAAAGAGGGATGGAATTAATTTATTTTACTGTGAAAAGAAGGTTGTAATTATGGTTGTCTCATATTCAAGTGAGGCTTATTTTCTAGAAATGCAATCGAGAATATTAATATTTCAATCTGCATTTCTCAAAACTGTGAAATGTTGGAACTGTCAAAACAAAACAAAGCTTAGATTGTTACTCAATGAGAGTAACACACAATGCTGAATTTCTTCATTTTCGTTCAGAATGGGGGTCTCCTGTAAATATGATATTCTTTTTATCTCAAAATAGTTTGATTATACAGTTGAACGTCGTTAATCTGAACGTTTATTATCCGGAGCGTCAAATATCCGGACAAAAGTCCGGATACGTTTTCGAACAGTGTAATGCTCAACAGTTGCTTCGCGTGAGGCTTAAAGTGACGGGAAAACTTAAGGTGAGGGATATTTAGGGAATTTCAGTTGTGTAATTTGGTAAACATCTGCACGGAATATTAGGTCAGTTTATTTCCAATTGAGGGGGTGTATACGTATTCTCTTGTTGAGTTTTGTTGATGTAGAAACCTGGATGGCATGCGATGCAGAAGACTGTGCATTTCAAATGCTAAATGATGACGAAATTGTGACTTCTCTGCAAGAGAAAAATCCGACCCTGTCGACGATGAAACGAATAAGGACTAGGACAACAACAACGAAAGTAGCAAGGGTCCATCAAATGCTGACGCGTTTCTGCGTTAAAGACAGCTATGAAGTGGTACGAATAACAATCAGGGTGCCGTCCAACTCAACTATTGCTGCTTAAGAAAATCAGAGACCTTGCAGCGAAAAAACGTAGGTGTACAATGGTTCAGCGAAAAATAGTAATTATTTCCCTCAATAAAGTTGAAGGTGCGACATTTTGCCCCTATTTTGCTTTTTCTTCAAGCACGTTTCCCGCATGTGATGATTTTCAATATTCGTATAGTGTCCAGTTTCATATATTGCATGGATCGCATTCGGTTTTGGGTTATCCGAACAATCGCGTATCCGAACGGTGCTCGGACCCAATTGATTCGGATCAATGACGTTCTACTATAATTCTAAAAACTATGAAATTAATGCGAGGTCAGATATATGCTATGATTTGCTAAGCGATGCAAATAGGCCATCAAATGCAGATATGTGGTGTAAATTTCAAAAATCAGAATTGCTAACGGAGATTTTCCATCATAAGAAAAAGTTTACCTGTCCCTATTGGGGATATCAGAATCCCTATTTTAGAAGTATATCAAATAAAGAATTACTATACAAATATTTATTTGGTAGTACCCAACATTAAAGAAAATGTAAATAATGTGATATATTTTTATTTACCAATTAAATTATTTATTCTAATACAAGTAATAGATGTATGTAAATATTGATGTAGTATCATCATTTAATATTGGTAATGTATAAAAACCGTAAATTTTAGGAACACACTGAACAAAGAGTCTTGTTATTGTATGAAACAAGATGTGATTTGCCCCCACAAACATAGGTTGTTGAAAGCAAAATATTTTTGCTGACAAAACTGATTTTCAAGGGGAAAATTCTTAAAAGGAATAGAGAGGATGATGTGTGTGTGAGGTAAAGAAAAATGTATATTAGATACAGTTTGGGAGAAGAATGTTGGGATGGGAGAAACTAGTTTTACATTAAAAAGTGATTTTCTCAAAATGTGAATTTTTCATACTCGATGTACCTTTTCTAAGAAACTATAGTTCACAGGCATGCAATTCTTTTGTAGTATGTTCATTATGTTTGCTAGTATATATTAAAATGAGTTTTTTTTGTAAAAATCTAAAATTTTTATTTTTTACATTTTTTTTTTATGTGATAGAAGTGTTAAATATCACTATGTCGACTACAATATTTTGCAAAAATAAAAATTAGCCAAAACCTCATTTCAGTATAATGTGAAAGATATACTTTACATGTATAAAAAATTTCAAACATGCATCCATTATAGGTTTTGAAACAAGGTATATCAAAAATGGCCATTTTAACATTGCCAGTATAGGAGTTTCCGACACCCCTTTAGCAAATTTACCATTGCAAACCGATCTTTCAATGGTTACGAATGGGAATCCAGCCAACACATCTTCAAACTAACCAACTGGGAAATTAATAAAATACCTGATCACGTATGCGCACTGGCATATAACAATGTATAAACTGACTTAAAGTCATCCTTTTGCTCAAGTCTAACCAACCATGCAAGTGCGTATCGAAAATAGCAACCTCGCAAACACACATCACGTAATGAAACGAGCTTTGAAAGAGATCTTTATCTCCCTCGATTCATTCAAACGTGGGTTTTACAATGGAGAGGGCGTTCTCGATTCATCGAATCCTCATTAGAGTTGCATAGTTTGCAGCCACAGTGGGTGGCATCACGTGCAACAGGAAAGCAAGGGGCGGTAGCAAGTAGCAACTATGCGAAACCGATGAAGATGAGCTTTTCGGCGGCTCATCAAAGATCAGTGATTACCATCTGAGATCTTAGGAAATATTATGTGCGTGATGTTATGGCTCTTTAACTCCCTAACTCCTCAAGAAATTTTTTCCCTCCAAGGGATCTCGTGTTGCCCGCTGACACACACAAATACAGAAGGGTCTTTGTTCCATAAAGATCTCTTTTGTGAAAAAACAAATTCAGATTAAGCCATTGCATGCACAGGCCGTAGTGGAATCACGGTTGGGTTCGTGGAAGGTTTTTGTAAGATTTTCTTTTTCTGGAAGATTGCAGAAAATTGATTTAATGGAGTTCTTACCATTGTGCTATGAAGATAAAATTTGAATAAATTAGATGTGTTTAAGGAAAGATGGGAAAGATTTAAGCTCGTAAGCATTATTGAATAATGTACTTTTGGAAAATTGTTTTTAAAATCCTCGAGAGGAATTGGAAACAATTTTTTATACCTTGTTTCTTCTTTTAAAGAGATGGTCATATGAATCAGCGAATCCCAAAGTGGTCTATATAGACCCCCAGGGATCTATGACGACCTCCAAGGGGTCCACGTCAGCCGAAAAATAATTTAGCGGTCTATGAGGTGTAAATGGGGATCTACGATAGTGACTCGCATTAAACCAGGTCGTGACTTTAATTTGAAAAGAAAATTTAACCAAGTGGAAACCAGATTTTACCTATTTAACAAATTTATTTATTAAATTTAATGAGTTTAATTTGCAGTTACAAGGTGTATTATTAAAACAAGGACCATCATTTCACCGTTATACCTGTTATTTGTCCCAAATTATGGAATATCTTGAGAAAGTTTTTAATTGCTTTTCCTAATGAGAAGGAGTTTCAGCGCGGTTGCCTATCTCAAAAAGAGAGAGAGAAACAAAAAGACTCGACACTACTAGCCAAGAAAATTTAAAGTTAAACCTTACAAGATTCATGCTAAATGTTAAAAATTTGTTATTGAAGCACCAGATTTATCCCCCCCATTAAAAGCATTTGTTTGTTTTGCTCAGTTATTTTATATAATGGGAGGGATAAATCTGGTACTTCAATAACAAATTTTCAACATTTAGCATGAATCTTGTCTGGTTTAACTTTAAATTTTCTTGGCTAGTAGTGTCGAGTCTTTTTGTTTCTCTCTCTCTTTTCAATTAATTAATTAAACTCTCACTTGTTAATTAATTAAATAAATATTTAATTAATTAACAAGTGCTTTTTTAAATTTTAATCCCTTTATTTCACTACAGTTAAAAAATTAAATATTTCAAAGTTGTTCTATACCAGCTGTCAAAAAGACATTTAAGTTGATAAATTTGCAAAAATTCAATATTAGGTAAGCAGGGGTCTACCCCAAACCAAAAAAACATGGCAAGGGGTCTATGAGACAAAAATGTTTGGGAACCTCTGCTCTATATATTCATAAATGCATTCGTTCCATGATCCTACACAACTTCAAATTGATGAAAGAATTTCTGAGAATACAAAGTGTTTATATTTAAAACAAGCAAACACTCCATGTCCTGCAGGTCAATGTTAAAATATTCTTCTTGAAAAAATTCATTCGTAAAGCTCTTTCTCTCTCTTTATTGAATCTCTCTCTCTCTCTCTCTGTGTGTGTGTGGTGTGTGTGTGTGGTGTGTGTGTGTGTGTGTGTGTGTGTGTGGTGTGTGGTGTGTGTGTGTGTGTGTGTGTGTGTGTGTGTGTGTGTGTGTGTGTCACACTTATTTTTATTTCTTCAAATTGTTGTCGATTCAGTTTCATTTGTAATACATAGCAGTTTCATTTTTAAAGTAAATGTAATTTATCACGCAAGATAAAAACTGTTATGTGTTATTTGAATTATAAATAAGCTGGGAGGACCCCTTTACTTTTTATGTTTGTTTTATATATAAAACTTTACTTGATAAATTAGATAATGACAAGCGATGGCAAAGGACAGAGAAAAAAATATATAAAAATCCTTTAAATTTTTATTACATATATTTGTAAGCTAGCCAATAAAGTACATCAGTAATTACATACACATACACCCCACACATAGAGAGAGAGCCATTTATAAATAGTTAAGTAGACGTAACTTCACAGGGATGTCTTTTTAAAGCATAGGCAAACTGTGACTGAGCCCAGGGCCTCGGTCACAATGAGGCCCTCATTTCGTTCTTGACTCAGCCTAAATAATATCATGATTGGAATATTTTCAACTGCCAGATATTACTTTCAGTTGTATTCTCCGAAAAACTGAAAATTTGGGATGATATGTCAACTAACTACATGTGATGACCATTGTTCTTATATAATCCTTGACCTATCACCATACTCCATTATTATTCATTTACTCAAAAGGCGGCAATTGGTCAAGCCGGTTTGTGCTATTGTAAATCATACACATTTATTTGTTTCGGGGTATTGTTTGTACGGGTATTTAACGTCGTATTCTATGTACTGTCCACTTTTAAGGCTCTTGGGGGCCTACATTTGTTATGGGCCCAGGGGCCTTCTTTTGCGTAAGTGCCCAAGGCCTCAAGCAGTTTTGATATGTCCCTGGTTCCTTCAAGTCTATATTAGTAGTTTATATACCTAAACAGATGACTAAAAATCGATAATGGGCCTTTTTCATCAGAAAAGGCTTGATTAACTATATAAACAGCTGTAAAGTGGCGGTCAAAATTGTGGACAATTTTTTAAATTTTTGTATTTTTCAAGTTCATATGTTTATGGAAAATGTGACGTAGCACAAAATACAAAGTCTTTTACGTCATTTTAAAGAGAATTTAATGCTGAATTTAATACAAAAATGATTATTCAAATATTTGCAACACAAAATAGTTATGTTGCAATAACTATAGAAATACATTAGATACTGATGATAGCAGTGAGTTATCAGTATTTAGTGGGATAGCCTTTATTTTTTATTACAGCTTCACAGCGATGTTTCATTGAGCTGAAAATAGTTTTTCCTTCGTTATTACATGATGACATTAAACAATAATATCCTTAGTCAGTTCCTTTTTAATTCCTGGGAACCTCATTCGGACAAGAGCTTTCAAACGGTGCCACGAGTTTTCGATAGGATAAGGGTCAGAACTGTTTCTTGGCCAGGACAACAACTCGATGGTCTTAGAACGATACAAGTTTTTCGATTACTTTACTGTGTGGCAATGAGAAGAATCTTTCTGAAAAATAAATGAGGCATTGTTGATAAATATTTTCTTGATGGAAGGTAGAAGTTTGGGTTCTAAAATGGTGTCAATGTATTTTCTTCCATTCAGTGTCCCATCGATGATATGAAGGTGACCGATACCATCTGCTGATATGCATGACCGAATAATAAAACTATGTAGAGGTACTTCAAAGTTGCCTGGATGCAGTATGGATGTAGGAGTTCTCCTATTCTACGTCTTACATATTTTTGGTCATCATTGCCAAATAACGATATCTTTGTTTCACCCCTCCATATAACTTGTGACTACTAATCATTTGTTAATTAATATGTTACATTGACTTCTGTAGTCCTTTTTAGTGCCTTCGGTTAATTAATATAAGACTTTTTTCGTGGAATTCTACTTTTAATCTAACATCTGGTAATCTTCTTTTGATTGTTTTTGAACTGACAGAAACATCAGCATCCTTCAGATTTCTTCTGATGACCGCTGATGACATTCTTTTTTTTTTTTTGACACATTTTTTTTCCTTCTATCATCAACAGATGTGGTGCACCCTTTTTGGCCTTTTCCTGCTTTGCGTTTTATTAAATTCGTCTCCTGGCATCTTAAACAAAACTTTTAGTCTCCAGATGTAGTCCCTGGACCACCCACCTATCTTGCAATTTTAGCACAGGAAAGACCACTTTCTCGTCACACGTCTCTTTCGAGGTGTCCAATCTACTCTTTTATTTGATGTCATTACTTCTTAGCTAAATATCATTGTTGTTCTGGCCAAGAAGCAATCCTGAACTCAATCCTATTGAAAACTCGTATCACCGTTTGAAAGATCTTGTCCGAATGAAGTTCCCATGCAATAAAATGGAAGTAATCGAGGATAAAATTGTTTCCTGGCATCATGTAATAACGAAGGAAGAATTTAAAACTATTTTCATCTCAATGAAAGATCGATGAGAAGCTGTAATCAAAAATAAAGGCTGTCCCACTAAGCACTGATAACTCACTGCTATCAAGAGTATCTAACGTATATCGATAATTATTGCAGCATTACTTATTTTGCCTTGCAAATATTTGAATTCTTATTTTTGTATTGAATTCAGTACTAAATTATCTTTAAAATGATATAAAATACTTCGCATTTTGTGCAATGTAGCATTTTCTATAAGCATACAAACTTGAAAAACATAACAATTTTAAAAAAAGTGTCCGCAATTTTGGCCACCACTGTATAAGCCGTTGTAGCGGAGCAGTCCTAGTCGCAAACTCGTGACCAGCATTGTCGAGTCGTGGGTTCGAATTTAGTGTCGCTGATACCCCGCCGTGTAGAGGAGCTAAAACTTATTAAATCTATCACGACTAAAAGTCCGCACGTTGGTATTTTGTAGTTTGGAAATGTAGTTCCTGCAATTTTGCCAAGGTTCAAAATTACGAGGTCAGTCGCCAATAGCTAGGGACGTCTTAAGGCATTGGCCAACTGGGCCTGGCCCAAGGCCTCGGTCACCGTGGGAGCCTCATCTCGTTCTCAACTCAGCCTTAATAAGATCATAATTCAAGTAATTTCAACGTTTAAATGTTATGCCCAGTTATATTCTCGAAAAACTGGGAATTTCGGACGATAATTGGCTACATGTGATGATAGTCGCCCACGTACAGGCTTGGGCTTACCACAGTACACCATCATTACTCAATCGGTCAAAAGGTGGTACTCTGTTGAGCCGGTTTGTGCGATTGTAAGTCATGTACATTTATGAGTTTCGGACTATTGTTTGCACTAGTATTTGACAACGTATGCTAGGTACTCTCTGCTTTTAAGGGGCATAGGGGGGACCTTCATTTGTCTAGGGGCCCAGGGTCTCAAGAAGCCTTAAGACGCCCCTGCCAATAGCCTTAGTGCAGCTTAAAAATGCGACAGTATTAAACAAACAAATCACGATACATTAATGCATGAAAACTATGGTTAGAAGTAAAGAATTTTATAACGCGTGCTTATATATACGCATGAATGAGCAGATTTAAATGACAATAGGGATTATCATACTCTCATCATAGATATATTTTTCTGATTTCATGAGGTCATCATCTAAGAAGTTGTTTTATTTACCGAAAAAAGTTTGAAGAAATGAATGGGTGCTTTCACTTCTGTTTGAGGAAGAGAGAGAGGTACACTGCTCGCATGACACAGAATCATTACTTAACGCTTTGTAAATTATATATAATATCATTTAATCGTTTGTCTTTTCTTTCCACAAAACGAGAAAGTTTTCAATTTCTTTCCAAAAATTATAGATCACAACTTTTATAAATCGCACGCGCAGATTGTTAACCACATCCAAATGATAGTCCCTCTCGCTGTGGTCTCCAGCGATGCGTAATGACTAATTGAATTTCACGTCTCCGCCTTCCCTATTGGTTATTTGGGTGTGACGTCAAGTGTAACTGGGACCTAATAACCTCTGTCACGCAGTAGATAAAAAAGATCCCCTTGACTTCTCAAAGGTAAGAAGGGAGGGAAAAAATGAGACGACCATCCTTGGTTTTTTCGTGACCGGGATTATTTTTTATGTTATTTCTGGGGAAGTTTTTTGGTGTGAACAAAAACGTTTAACTGGAGAACTGAAGGTAGCGTGTATCATTTGGTACAGACATGCGAAGTTCGCGTAAATCATTTCTATTATAATTTACTTTGAAAGAAGGACTTGTATCTTAGGAAAAATTTGATGAAAAGAAATTTTATTTGGTGATGAAGTGTGCAGGCATTTGCCACTGCTGCTGATGGAACATTCTTACCATAGCGTCACGCGGACAGGTGAGCAAAAGGTAAAAATCCTAATAAATGTTCCAAAATATGGCCATTAAAAAGTTTCCTTCCCAAGCGCGTTTTCTTTTCTGACGTTGTAGTAAAGGAGTATTATTTTAGAGAAATTTCTATATTGAGGCTGTTTTCGCCAAATATATGAGAGCCTAACTAAACCCGGAACACATTTTGGGGTAGAAAAATACAGTAGAACGTCGTTTATTCGAAACAATTGGGATCGGACATCGTTCGGATACGCGATTGTTCGGATAACCGAAAATCGAATGCGATCCATGTAGTATATGATACTGGACACTATACAAATATTGAAAATCATCACATGCGGGAAACATGCTTGAAGAAAAAGCCAAATAGGTGCAAAGCGTCGAAATTTTACCTTGATTGTGGAAAATAATCACTTATTTTTCGCTGTACCATTGTACACCCTCATTTTTTCGCTGCAAGGTCTCCGATTCTCTTCAGCAGCAGTAGTTGAGTAAGACAGCACTCTGATTGTTGTTCTTACCACTCCATAGCTGTCTCTAACGCAGAAAAGCGTCAGCATTTGCTGGACGCTTGCTAGTTTCGTTGTTGTTGTCCTCGTCTTCATTGTTTTATCTTCGACAGGGTCGGATTCTTCTTGCACGGAAGTCATAATCTCGTCATCATTTAGCATTGAAATGCACAGTCTTCTGTATCACATGCCATGCAGGTTTCTTCATCAATAAAACTCAACAAAAGAGCACGTATACACTCCCTCACTATCACACAACTGAAATTCCCCAAATGTTCCTCACCTTGGGGTTTCCCGTCACTTTTGGCCTCACAGGTAACAACTGTTGAGCATTGCACTGTTCGAAAACGTATTTGGACTTTGGTTCGGATATTTGACGCTCCGGATAATAATCGTTCGGATAAACGACGCTCTACTGTACAGTAGTACCCCGAACTTAACCCGATAGGTGGGACTGAATAATAACCGCGTAAGTCGGGGTATAATTTCGCATATAAATATGTTTAAATTATTTTTAGTTGTGGTTGGGGACGAAAGAAAATAATAATTCAAATGTTTGATAAAATCTTACATAACAAACATTCAAAATCGTAAGCCGAAGTTCTTTTGATGAAGAAAGTTTCATAATATCTAACAAAATAGTCTGCCAACTCAAAGATTCCCCCCCCCCACCCCTTCAGCAAAATTTCCTCGTAGAAATGCTAATATTTTTTTATTCCTTGTTTTGTTGAAAACATATGCTCGTTGTTCGAGTCTTCATTTTTTAAAATTTGCAACCCTATTTTCAATTAAATTGGGGCTCGTATCAGATTTCCAGCTGTCATTTGTTCTTCTAATTGAACTGGGTCTAAAGACTCAGATTTCTTCAATATCTTGCTGCTGCTGATACCTCTGAGCTCATCAATTGTCTTCTCCTGATTGTTAGAGTCCAGCAGTTCTTGAACGTCATCATTATCCACGTTCTAAATTTATTTGCCCGGCAAGATCGGCAAATTCCTCGATCCTCTACCAATTTCACCAATAAAAAATTGGTGAAATTGGTAGTGGATCGAAGAATCAGACATCTCACAATCAGACAAACGACGAAATTTGAAAATCGAATAACTCCGGATTCGCAAAGTCGCGGTGTTATTGTATCTCAATTTTCCTGAAAATTTCCAACGTTATTATCGTACATCTGTTTTAATAATACAGCTTTTTTAAAATTTCAAAATATTCCATAAATGAGTAATTGTTCGTTTTAACATGTCTTTTAGCATTACGATAAATGAAAAAAAATTAGAAAATACATTTTGAACCAGAAAAAAATGGATCAACTCAAATTAAAACGAGAACTTCGTCAAAATATGTGTGATGTTTTCTTAGAATATAACGAAGCTAAAATTTAAAGTTTGCGTTGGAGTACTTTTATATCAGAAAAAAATATTCCAAATTCGGGTCCTATTCTTTAACATTACGCCAAGGCAACCTAAAAGTCTTATAGATTTTTTTTTAATAGTGGATACCAAAAATATTTTGACGGGCCCTTATAACTTATTATAAACATTATATATAAAATTCGAAAAATAGAGAGTGTGTTTCAGAAATTCTGAATGAAGCGATGATTTTTTTTCTAAAAGTTCCTCATAATCTTATTTCAACTGGCATGAAATGATTCTAAGAAGTGAATTTAAATGTTTATCTATCAGAGTCTGTTTCTAATACAACTATTTCAAAATTTCATTGTAGAAAACACTAGTTCACATACACACACATACATGTGATGAAGCTGAGATATCGCTAAAACATCCTTGATCCAATTCTACTCAAATAACATAGATTCTTTCAGTTAGTACAATGTCCATTTTGTGTGATTCATATTTAAAATAAAACAATACAAATTAAATTTTAAAATAACAAAAATAATATTAAATCATGAAACAATGCATCAAGATATTCTACTTTTGAATTTCTTTTAGATATTCTTTGTAAGGAAAAAGTTACAATATTTTAGTTTTCTTCTCTTGATACATATGAGAAATCAAAATTTTATTATTCAATTTTATATCTTTGTTAATACGTACCAAAAAGTGTTAAATGTAAGTCAGAGAAGGGAAAACTAATTCCTAATTTTTAGGAAAAGAACACACTAATTCCTTTTAAATAGGCATTTTTACCATGAAATTATTTCTTATGTATTTAAATTTTCTAATATATATTTATATGATAACACTGTTAAAACTTGAATTAAAAATTATTTAAAAAATAAGATTTTAAAATAACAATGATTTTGTTAGCTGTAAAAGAAATTCGCTAATTTTATTCTATTTTAACTTTGTGTTTAAAAATACCTTCTCTTAGAGTTCCTTTTTGATTTACTTTCATCTTTTATTTCGGTCACACTTTCAAATTTCATGTGGTCATTTGTTGCAGACTTCATGTGGCCGCGGTAGCCTAGTGTTCTAGGTAACGAACTCGTGGCTGACGTATAATGAGTTCGAGCCCAGTACCACTGTGGGGGAGCGATGCACGTTAAATCTGTCGAGAGCTCAAACATCCTCCCGTTGGTGTGGTAGTTAGGAGAGGAAGGTGCCAGCTCAGGTGTCGTTTTCGTCACTTGATCATGGTTCAAAATTACGAGATCCGTCGCCAAAAGCCCTCGAGTAGCTGAATAGTGCGACGTTAATATTCACTCACTAGCACAGACTTCACAATTTTTAAATGAAATCAAGTGACGAAGATGACCTCTTGCTGACGCCTCACTCTTGACACTTCTCCAACACGTCAACATGAGGATTTTAAGCCGCAAAACGGCTGATTTTTAGTAACACCTGGACTCAAACCCCAAATTCGACAACGCCGTCCACGAGTTTGGGATCACGGACACTCAGCTATAGCAGCTATGTATTTATAAATTT
Organism: Trichonephila clavata; assembly: GCA_019973975.1. Taxonomy (NCBI): domain Eukaryota; kingdom Metazoa; phylum Arthropoda; class Arachnida; order Araneae; family Nephilidae; genus Trichonephila; species Trichonephila clavata. The sequence goes on along the minus strand of BMAO01023970.1, from coordinate 153,137 downwards.
GAATCTAAGAAAAGTAAAATTAATGAAAAGCAATTTAATTAGAAATGTTTATTAACATCGTCCTATAAAGCAACACGAGGGCTATTGGCAATGGATCTCACAATTTCGGACCAAAGTCAAGTAACGAGGACGACACTCCCCCTCCCCTCTCCGAATACCACAGAATGCAAACGAAAGAACTTTGAGCTTTGACAGATGTAGCATACATCAGCCTCACTACACGGCGGGTCTTCATTTGCACTCGCTTCGAACTCATGACTGACGAATATAGTTATAGTTATTGACGAGTATAGTTATTGGCCAAGAGTATAGTTATTGGATAATAAAACACTAAAATTTCATTAAAATGATATGTGTAAAAAAATACCAAAATGGGCAAACATTTTTTTTAGACTATTTAAATTATTTTACAATACGAACTTTCATAATTTTTTAACAATTGCAAATTAAATAAATTTAATTTTTAAAAAAAAACTGCTATAGAAAAATTATTTTTATATTATGAAATAAGTAAAAATTAAGTAAGTTATAATAATAACAAAATATCAGTAGTTTCAGGTTTAGTAGTATCAGGAATTTTTCAAGGGGGGGGGGGAGTCCAGGGTCAAAAGTCCACCATTCTTGTATCATGCTCCAGTACGCCACTCCGGTCTTTTGATTTTGTCGATTTTCGGGAACAAAAACAGTAAAAAATTAATTAAGTAATGATTAATACTAATTATTAAATAACTAATTAGCATTAATTAATAAAACTAATTATTATTAGCAACTACTTAATTAAATTTTACTTACTAAATACATAGGATTATAATCAATCGGGGGAAAAAACAAAGGTTGAGGGGTCTGGACCCGAGGACCCCCTCCCTTGTGTGCGCCACTGATATCTATATAATGTATTTCAAACAAAAAATTTAAATAAAAGCATGTAATTATTTCAAATCCCATGTAATGCTTTCATGCATCAAAATAATCAAAATTGGGTCATTTTATTCGCATCTGTTACGAATTAAAAATGGGCGGAGTTGTTAATATCTCTCTCATAAAAAAAACCCATCCGTCAAGTTCAACTTGACTGTCCACCATCAACACTTTTATAAAAAATAGGGGTCAGTGTTTCTCTTCATTTCCTTTCGAGAACCTAGTAGCAGCTGATCCTGTTGAAACTATCTTTGTAATTATCTAAATGTCACTCGGGAACAAGTAAATTTACATTTCTCTCAATTACGCATTCAAGGGATCATCATTGTTGTAGGCGAAGAGTTTGCTCAGAATGAAACTGATAAGGAGTACATTTAAAAGTTGTTAAAAACCGTCAATGGGTGCAGATGGTCAACCAGAAGAAGATTGAAGAGGTGTTAGAAGACTATTAAGGAAATATGTTCACTCATTTTCTATTTCCTCCATGTCAAATCATGTTAGGAAAGTTCGATTGTAAATTTCTATTAACTTAGTCATTGTTACGAACGATGCTATCAAAGTGCTTAACAGTTTTCAACTCTGAAGGAAAGGATTTCGACACCACATTAGCAAAAAACAAGTAATATAAAAAAAATTAAGTCAGTTCCTACTTAGGTCAACAAAGAAAAATTTTATTTTAGTTACTTTTTGTTAAATAGTTACTATTAAAATAAATATTTTTATACATATGACAGAATCACAATAATAAGTAACAAAAAAAATGATTTTTCTTGCACAATTTTGCATTTTCCTTTCTATATAGGGCATGCTTGTCTAAAGTGCGGCCCAAACGCAAATTATGAAAATATTTCAATGAACACATTTTTATTTAAAAAAAATAAATGTATGCCCAAAATATGCAAAATATTCTGCATTAATTTTCGATTTAATTGAAGAGTTTTAAAGAAGATTTCAAGATTTTCGAAAAAACGAAGAGTATTTCAATATATTTACTACACCGTTTTCTTAGAAATAAAAAAATTAACTTCAAATGGAATGCATTGAACTGCAAAGTGACATTTAACTGAAAGAAAAATTTAGGAATGTTTCTATACAGGAGTTTTATAAAGATTACCTACACCACGTGATAAATATCCTCATTTTTACACTCATGCTTTATTAATGTCTTCAGCTTTTGGCAGAACTTATATTTGTCAACAGTTATATTCCAAGAATGAAGCATTACAAAAAACAAAAATAGGACAAAGATCACTGACAAAGATCTTGAAAATGCATTAAGAATTGCAACTCCGTTTATTGAATCCGTTATCGATTTGCTTGTATGTTCAACACAAATGCAAATTCATTCATCTCATTAACTTGATCTTTATGAAATCCAAACTAAATGAAACGAAACTTTTACAAATATAGAATAAATGTGTACCCTATTCATGTCTAATTCAAATTTTAAAAAATTATAATAAAAATAAGTTAATTTATTTTAATAAAACTTATTATTTCAACTTGTTAAAAAAAATATTGTATGTGCGGCCCCAAAAAAATTATTTTTGCAATGCGGCCTACAAGTGGTCATAGTTTAGACACCCATGATATAGGGTGTTGGACTATATTTTGTTTGTTACTATTGATTCTTTAATTAAATTTAATTATTTAGTAATAAACTAACTAGTAAATAACTAATAAAATAGTATAGTAAAAAAGAAATCATATTCGCATTAATTAGGCAATCCCACGACCTTTGGACTAGAAGTCTAACGCGCTACAGGAACACAACAAGCGATTTCCCTTTCTCTATATGCTGTTGGACTATTATTTTTGTTCGTTTCTATTTATTCATTTTTTAATTTAATTAATGAATTAATATTTGAAAAAAAAACGTTATAGCATCAACTTCCATCCACTACAAGTTTAAAAAATGTATTTGAACTTGAACGGATGAATATAAAGTATTTTTTAACGATTGAAAATTAATATATATAGGGAGAGAGTGAACTATATAATAGTAGGAATTGAGAGTAAGGAAGCCAAAGTTGGGGATTCAGTATTTACTAGATTCCGCAAAGTATATATACACCAACTCCTTTTTTACACGATAGATACGTTCCTTAGAAAATCATGTAAAAAAAAACACGCGACTAATGGTAAATTTGGGGATATGTTCCATAATTTTAAAAATTCGTGTAAGATGAAAAGTTTATAAATATTTTGCAAAAAAATCCGTGTATAAAAGTTAAGAATAAAATCTGTGGTACATATTTATATAAAAAAAAAGTTCATTTTTATTACAAAAATGTAAAATTAGTGTTCAGCGAAAATTCAGTCCACAACTATATACAAAATTTTGAATTTAAATCTATACAAATAAATAAATTTGAAGTGTCTGTTTTAATTTCAAATTAGCAGCTTTTTACTAAATGCATTTAAAGGCCTATACATACTTATATCAAAAATCAATTTTAAAATTTTTGTCTGTCTGTTTGTTATGCTAATCTCGGGAACTTCTGGTCCGATTTTAAAAATTCTTTCACCAATGGAAAGCTACATTATCAGCGAGTAACATAGGATATATTTTATTCCCATATTCCTACGGGAACGGGAACTATGCTGGTAAAACGTTGACGTTGCTTACTCCCCGCCAAGTTGGCGCAAAATTATGCATTTGCTCAATAATGGAAATTTTAATAAATATTTTCTCAGATTCGTAACAAAAATAACTGAAACATAGTGTTATTTAGCATCTTTACAAAAAGCAATTTTTTAAATGGTATTTTATGGTTATTATTTACGTTACGTTTGTTAAATGTCAAACTCAAACTTTGAGAAATATCACCAAGTTGGCTAAGAATTTCTCTATTCCGACAATCCGATATTTTAATGCAAATTTTCTCCCACTTTTTAAAGAGGAAAACGAAATAAAGTTTTAGTGAATTGCGCGCGCGTGATATTGAAAATTTATGCTATTGAATTTTTGTTGTTAATTATAATAATAAATTACGTTTTCAGTTTTTTTAAAACTAAGCTCAATTTTAGACATTTAAATTTATTTTCAGTCAAGCAATAAAAAAATTACCAATATATTATTACTTTCAATGAAATGATTACGACTTGACAGTTATTTAAATACATCAACGCGAGCGGACCGGGAAAAAGCTAGTTAAGAATAAAACTACTAGTTAACTATTCATTGCTATTTGATAACAAGCGTAAACGTTTTTAAACGCTATCATCAGTTGATGTGTCGGATATGTCTAGCACAATTTTGATTTTTGATTCAATTAAAAAATTTCTCTCGTTATTAACAGCATCGGGGTTTTTTTTTCTATTGCTGTTGTTACAAAGTCTTATTAGTGGCTATTTTTTAGGGTTTCTCAAGCTATTTATCTAATTCTTAATATCCTGCTACAAAAAACTTATAATTGCGTTAACATACTTGTTGCTCTCGCGAATTAAATCAGCTGTCAATAGCTGAGTTTCACCTTCGACTTCGTCATTATCGACTTTACTATCATAAACTGTCATAAATTCGATCAAATCGTCATCATTCAAAGGGCACGAACCCCCCTTTTTTTTAAAAAAATTCGTGCTAGAACAAAAAGTTCATGCAAAAAAAAAATTCGTTAATTCAAAACCGTGTAAAAAAAGAGTTAGGTGCAGTAGCGCATACAGGAATTTTTCAGGGGGGAAGGGATCCAAGGTCGCAAATCCACCATTCTCATATCATGCTCCAATACGCTGCATAGCATATACTTTTGATTTTGTCAATTTTTGGGAACAAAAAACAGTAAAATATTAATTATTGAATAAATAATAGAATAAAAGTATTAAAAAACAACAAATACTTAATTATACAAATAGTATATACATAGGATTATAATCAATTGAAAAAAAATTCCAGGGCTATGAGGGGGGTCCGGACCCAAGGCCCCCCTTGTGTGTGCCACTGGTTGATTGTATATATAAATTTCTGTTTTGAATCTTCTCTTTGTATGAAGGAGAAAAGCGACTCATTCATTACGAGATCTCCAAAATTATTACACCTACAGGCTTGATATTTGACAAACATGTTACTTTTGTTGAATAATAACTGATTTTTGTTGCATAGTAACTAACTAAGAACTGATTTTGTGGAATCCGGCTCCCAAGGGTTTTATAGATGAAAATTTTTTCCCCTTTTGAACTATTAGTCCAACAGACTTGAAATTTGGCAGACATCATTCTTTTCTTGAGTAGAGATCTACTAAGAACGGGTTTTGAGAAAATCAAATCCCAAGGGGGTATGAGGGGGCATCACGTACAAAAATTCCCATTGTTGAAGTCTAACACACAGGCATAATATTTGGCCAACAAGTTTCTTTTCTTGAGTAATTATCCGCTAAGAACAGGTTTTGTGGCAATCGATTCCCTAGGGTGTTTGAGGGGGCATTATATAAAAAAATTATCTTTTTTTAAACCATTACACCAACAGAATTGAGATTTTGCAATCATGTTTCCTTTGCTGAGTAGAGATATTTTAAGAAGAATTTTTTCGGAAACCGAATACTAAAGGAGTTGAGAGTGCTTTACAGGGGCATTATGGATAAAAATTTTCCCTCTTTAAATTATTAGACCTACAGTCACGAAATTTGGCATACAAGTTTCTTTTGTTTAGTTGAGATCTGCTAAAAAGGAATTTTACATAAATGGAATTCCGAGGGGGGGGGGGGGAAATTATGGGAACGTGAAAGATAAATACACTTCTATTTTAGAAATCAAGTCCTTTTTAAATCAAGAGACGAAAGTTAAAAGAATATTTTTCAATATAATCGAAAGCCTAATGCTAGGACTTAGATATCAATAACTTAAAAAAATGCAGCATAAAAAACATAATTTTAAAACATCATGAAACACCCAGCGAAGCTGGTGGGCTTAGCGTGGCTTGTAATTTTTATATATTGTATTTAATCGAATCTAAGCCGCTATCGATTCTAAGGGGCACTCAAAATTCTCAAAATGTTTTTGTGAAAAAATGTTGTCATCGATTTTAAGCCGCACCCCCGATTCTTTACGTTTTTGAGATAAAATAAAAAATTCGTGTAAAAGGTTCATCGATATTCGATAGTTGAGAAATTTTTAAAAAGTGAGAAACGATAAGAAGTTAATAATTTATTTATTTCACTAGTATTAAAAATTTTCAAATACATACAGGAACACATATAATTACTCTAACATTCAGTATCATATTTCGAAAAATGATTCGTCACTTCCCATTGGCACATCTGATCTCAAAATCGGTGCAAGCGTCACCATTTTCCCACACGATGTTGTCCCCCATGCCATCCAATGCATTTGTTCTGCAGCGTTTTTTTTAATGAAGGAGAGTAAAAGAATTATTAAAGACTGTTGACAAGCAAAAACTATACGATTTTGCTTACGCCATCGACGTATATTTCTTTCATCCGTGTCAAGTTTTCAGTGGTCACTTGCTCTGTTTCCCTTTTTTCTGCATATAAAATTGCCTCCCTTTTCCTACTTGGGACGTAGTGAGCTCGTCTTGATGTTATTACCGATATCTTTAATTTTAGATGATTAAAAGAAAGCGTATGCAAAAAGTTTTCTAAATACGAGCATACAACGATGCTTAGACTGAATATTGGAGATAAACTGTGGAACAGGATAAGTGATCGATACAAGCAGCCAGAATGGGGGGAAGGAATTTTTTCCTTTTGAAAAGGGTGTAAATTCAATTTCCCCCATCCAACAAATGTTTTGCCTTCGATTCTAAGCCGCGTCCGATTTTCAGTAGCTTTAGCACTGGAAAAATAGTGCGGATTAGATTCGAGTAATTTGGTAATTACACTAAATTGTAGAGATTTCAGATTGTACCTTGACTAAATAATCGACTTTGGGGGAAAAGGAATTAAAAAAAAAAGAGTTTTCATTTTTTAAAAAAAACATTTTATGAAAATGTTTATATTCGAATGATTGATTGTTTGTTAATTATCACTCTGAAACAATTCGGTCAAATGCGGGGGAAAACACCCGAGTTTACAGTAGTTAATACAATGTTTGTTTAATTAAGTTTAATATTTGTTAAGTCTCATTCAAATCTTTACTGTGATTTACACAATTGCGGTTTTACATTTATCAAACAATCATAATACGTACTTTAGTAAATAAAGCACAGATTCTACTATAGCTAAAGAAATGAATGCTTTTATTTAAATAAAAGCTTTCCCTCCAATTTTTTAAAAATAAATTCGTTGGTTTTTTTTTTATAGTAAACATTACGTTTGTCTTACATTGTTAAAATATTTAACTATTTTGCTGTGGCGGAAAAATTCTACTTCATAAGGAGAACATTTGGTGGTTCTATGGTTTCATTTACATTCCAAATTAATTAATTTATCTATACTTAAAAAAAAACTGCAGCTGTAATCAAATTTTGGTTTAAAATGAGAATTACGCAGGTGATTCATACTGTATTAAACTTAATTACGAATTCTTGATATTTGCATACTTGAAGGGAAGATTTGTCACCAAGATTTCGTGAACAACAACTGATATCATCATGAAAAAATATATTAAAATATTTAAATTCATGTTTAGACTGAAAATACAAAAGAAAAACATGAAAACATTCAGAAATAATCATTAAACTAATTGAGGAAAGCGAAATCCCCCCCCCCAAAGCAAGTAATCTCATTCGCTAAAACAAAAAAAAAAAAAAAAAAAGTCATTACATCTAAAAACATTCGCAACATAACAATAACAATTGTTTTCCATTACATCTCGAAAAAGGACACCTAAAACCTCAAGGACGAAATTAAACATTTCGTATATATAACAAACACGAATAAAAAAAATTCTTAAACGACACAAATAAAGAACAGATAACACTCCTATAAAGAACATTAAAACCAGTTCATTCAGTTGACAAGGAAAACGACTCCTTTTTAAAGTTGTGAGCAGCATATTTCTTAGAAAGATGGCATTAATTTCTTCTTTCATCGCATCTTTTATCAAACTTTACAACTGATTCGTTCTCATTCAGGGTTTCCCATACATCCACGCGTCACCTGAATAGCTTACCATCCACATGGGTGTAACGAATAGAGAGGAATGCAACAAATAATAATAATAAAGAAGGTACCTACTGTTGTTTCTCGCTCTTAGCTAACACTTCCTCATAACACAAGACATATTTAACTCCGCTTTGTGACATAGACTGTAATTGTAACTGAAAGGGGTGCCTGCGAGAACCGACTTGACACCCTGACCCTGGGCGGAGTGAAGTTTCACGATTTTCGAGATATATTTTTTTAATGCTTTCCTCGTTCATTTTCGATGGATATTTTTGGAAATAGATGGGATTTGGGGAAATAAGTTTGATCCATAAAAAAAAAGTTTTGTGTTTGAAGGTTTTATTTTATTGTTTTTTATACTAAACAAAAAAAAAAGCTAGGGTTGTTTTTATTGGATGACAGTGCGAAGGTGCTGTTTTACGATCGACCTTAAAATGTGTCCTGATTATATCAGAAAAGAACCTTTTGTGAGATTTCATTTGTGAGTGTGTGGTTTCTTCCATTGGCAGTAGAATTTTAGATTTCAAGACTTTTGTTTAGATTTTTGCATTTTTATCAGATTTATTTTCCATACATATTCATGTAGGTACAGTGGCATACATAGGAATTTTTGAGGGGGTGGGGAGGTTTTAAAGTCCACCGCTCTCGTATCATAGCCCAATACGTCATTAAACACAGGGACGTCTTAAGGTATCCGACTCCCCTAAAATTGTGAATTTTGCCAAAAGTTGACAATTTTTTATGATTTTATTTTATAGGCCATCTTATTAGCTTTATAAAAATACCAAGTTTATTATTTTCCGTTCACTAGAACAAAAACTACAAGCATTTTAGTAAAAGGAGATGCCATTACTGTAAGACTCTTTGAGACCCTGGACCCAGAGATATCTTAAGATTTTTTGAGGCCCTGGACCCCAAGCAAAAGTAGACCCTACCTGAGATCTTTAAAAGTAGACACTACATAGCATGCATTCTCAAAAACTCGTTCAAACGGTAATTTGAAACTCATACATGTACACGATTCAAAATCTCAAAAACCTACGCACAAGCCTGCTTAACCGCATATTGACTAAAGGAGTTGAATAATTGTTTATGGTATTAGACCTAAGTCTCGACATGGACAATGGTCATCACATGATTATACAGTCTTGCCACTTTTGTCAGTTGACGTGCAATTTGAAACTCCCTGTTTTTTGCAGATTATGTACCGGAATAATATTTGATCCTTAAAATTATCCGGATATTACCTTACTAAGACAGAGTCGAGAACGAAATGAGGCCCCACCGAGGGCGAGGCCCTTGACCCGGACCCAGCTGGCCCATGTCTTAAGACGTCCCTGGTCAAACATATTCTTTTGATTTTATCAATTGTTGGTAACAAAAAACAAACAAAAAATATTGAATAAATAATTAGTATTTATTAATAAAAGAAATTATTAATAACAAATACTTAATTCAATTTTGCTTACTATATACATAGGATTAAAATCAATCGAAAAAAATAAAGGGCGATGGGAGGGGGGGGAGGCGTTCTGTACCCGTGAACCTTGATTCCCCTATATATAGATCCATATTATCTATTTTTATATGTCTTCTGAACAGAAAAAATAGCAATAAGAAATGAAAAACATTCCAAAATCACTGAGAAATATTCATAATGATAATTTTACTTAAATGAGGTAGAAAAGTTTTAATACAAATTTTTTTAATAAGTAAATTTGATTTATTTTAGTCTTATTTGAGATGGAATATTTTCCGTTTCTTTTACGAATGTTAGAAATAGTTCCCTTTCCCTCCATAAGATCTCTAGAAAAAGATCAGCAAGCCCTGGTGCATAACCTTTTCAAGTAGGCCAAAATATAAATAATAGGTAAAAATATCAAAATAGTCTAAAAAAATTATTACTAATAAGAGTATCTACATTCTAGATAATAAAAAAAATCTTTAAAAAAATATTAGTATCTATCAGTTTTGAGCGTTCAATAATAGCCTCTCATACGATACGAAAGGACGGAAAAAGGAGGTTTCTAATATTCTTACACATTAGTTTAAATATATGTTATCACCTGCACACACACCTGTATAAATATTTTAAATCAAGCAATATTTTGAAAAAGAGAACATTTCCAAGGAATCGAAGAACTAATTTAATCAAATTAGTTAAGTTTATTACATTGATGAATGAATTGACGATATAAATATAATTTGATTAAAATTAATTATATCAATTCTTGAAGATCTGCTGAAGAATAAGATTAAATAAAACTCTATCATAAACTCTGTGTGTGTGTGTGCGTGTGTGCGTGTGTGCATGTGCATGCGTGTTATAAATTAAAAGAGGTAGTGTTGAGATTTTATAGAAATTTAGATTATTATTTAAAGCTTTTTGCATAAATATTATACACCTTCTAAGAAATTTTTTCCTTTTGGTAATTAAGTTCAAAAGAAACAAATTATTTAAAACTTTTCAAAATAATAACAATTAATATCACGAGGTATTTAAAATAAGTTGTAAATTACAGAGGCATCTTTTCCGTATCATATAAATATTCCAAGCGATAATATTTTTTTCACATTCCACAGATACTTCAATGTATCGATAAGTATCAGATTCAAGAACACATAAAACCTTCAGAAATCATTTACTCTTTTGTCAACAAAATTTTCGATTCTTTGTAGGTCTCTAAATTTTACGGCGATTCGACATCATTCAAAAAATAAAACGCTTCACAAAACTCTCTAGAATTATTCCCCCTCTTTTCTTTCTTCAAAACATTCCAAACATTTTTATTGTTCCTTTATCAAAAGTACCCACACTTCAGGCAGAGAAAACGAAAATACAGAGAACACTCACACAAGAAAAAAAACATGAAAAATCTAACACCTTTTATTTAAGTGCTCCATTGTGCCACTTTAGCTATACTTTGACGCGTAGAACGCGTCGTCACACTGTGGATTTCGTGACGGTATTCGGTGACACCTAATTTCGCATTTAACTCCGCTGAAAACTTTTTCCCGCTACAGTTCATAAAATTTGCCATGAATTCTCAGCTTTGCAAAAGACTATTGTACCTGGTTCATTGAATCTATACAAACGATAAAAAAAAGTAGCACTTGATCCCTGGTATTGATAAGAGGGACTTTCGACCTTATCGATATGGTACACCCCTCTATCAGTGGGGGGTCTGCTCAAGTCATGAATTTTGAATCCGGGGTGGGTGTTCAATTGGCTGCAATGTCCCCAAAGATTGGTATCTGTGTTATTGCCAACTGAATGCGAATTTTCAATGTACGTAATATGGAAGGTTTTGGATCAAGATTCTGGGTCTCCTTCTAATAAAGCAACTTATATAGAATTGAATGTAAAGCCGAATAATCTATCCAGCATCATGAACAATAAATCAAGCGTGAAGATAAATATATTTTAAATGGCATAGCATAATTTTGTATCGATGGAAACAATAAAAATCTTATATAAATAATTTTTACTTATTACATAGAAATTTAGTTCTAGAATTTTTCTGTAGTAAATATTGAATATTGATCGAACAAATGATCAACTGTCAGTGCCGGTTTATTCACTGGGCGCTTGGGGCGGGCGCCCAGGGGCCCAGATAGGCTGAACTTAATCAGATTTTCTGGTTATAAATTTCGATTCTCCAGTGCCAAGGGAGCCTGTAGATCTTCTGCGCCCAGGGCCCGAAATGAGCTTAAATCGGCACTGTCAACTGTTTTGTATTTATGAATTTGAATCATTATATATTCCCAATTGCCATATACGTCAATTCAATACTATCCATGACTGTATGCACTGAATGTTGTGTTTAACAATTCAAATAATGAAAATAATCATACTAAAAGAGAGAGAAATTTTAATCCTAAAAGCAAATTCAGCAAACTTGATGGTAAATAATATCGTTATTCACATATGATCATTAAATCTAATTACAGAAAAGATCCTGGGATTCGTCGTTGAGTACAAAGTATTCATTCTTCTGACAAAGGTTCAGACCTTGGACGTTCTAAGACATGGGCCAACAGAGCCCGAGCCCTGGCGCTGGTGTCGTTCTCGACTTAACCGAAAAGCAGCAGTCGGTAGAGTTGGTTTGGACCCAAATCTGTGAAATTGTGAGTCACGCACATTTATGTGTTATGGATTACCGTTTGTATGAGTATTTTGCAACGTATATGCTATATACTATCCACCTAAAAGGATCACAGGAAAAGCCTACTTTTGTATAGGAGCCCAGAGCTTCGGGAAACTTAGGAAATCATTGATTAAGACCAGAGTGGCCGAGTAGTCATGATTGTGAACTCTGTGTTGGTTCTGTCGAGTCGTTGGTTCGACTCCTGGTTCTAAAAGTCCTTACATTGATGTGATGTTTAAATTTGGAAGCCGCAAATCTGATATAGTGGTTAGTGACGCTGACTGCTATGTCGTAGGGCCTGGGTTCCAATCCCTGGAGAAGGCATGGATGTTTGTAAATGAATAGTGGCATGGAGGCACTCCAAATAGCCGATGAGCCGCAAGTCCTTTCGGGTGGTTGGAAGAAGGGGAAGAAAGGTGGGAGGTAGGGACGTCTTAAGGGGTCTCAGGACCTTAACATATATCTGTGCACTCGAAAAAAATATCTTTCTTGAAACCAATGTAACTTAGCAATAAAGCAAAACAATCATTTGAAATTTTTATCACATATATTTACATTCGTTCTCAAATTTCCGGAGAATTTGAGAAAATTTTTTAAAATTTATAAAGAAATAAAAATTGGACAATTTTTCAAAAATTTGAAAATTAGTATTTTACAGCGCGCAAGATTCTGAAGTACAAAATTGATCAAAATTTACAAAATTAACTTTACAGGTATAAAAATGTTCACTTTCAAATTATACTAACTTTTAAAAAATATATATTTTTTTAATACAATTACAACAAAATTTTAAAATTTTAAGAAAAAAATAAATTAAAATTCAAATAAAAACATTTTATTAAATTTTTTTTTGAAATTGAAGTTAAGTTATGAAGAGCCATATTTTGAACACGTGTATGAAATTCAAATCGATATCATAAATATTTCTGAGAATTCTGCGCGCAAGCTAATATTTGTTTTGAGAAAATGAATTAAAGATACAAAAGACATAGGATTTTGTTTAAATTTTCTAGTTATTTCTCAATAACTTCGGAACTTTTTATAGTATCAACAACATTTTGGTATCAAAATGCTCAGAAATGTTGAGGCTTTAACATATATTTTTTTCAAAAAATTGAAAAATTTGCAATTTAAGAGTCCTTAGAGGCCTTAAGGCTTCCGGAGATCCTGGGCCCTACTCAGAAGTAGGCTTTAGGCCCCTACGCAAATGTAGGCCCACCTATGACCCTTAAAAGTAGATAGTACAGGGCATACGTTACCAAATACTCGTACGAACAATAACCCGAATCAAATAAATGAGCATAACTTACAATCACACAAATCGGCTCGACCGATTGCAACCTTTTGACTAAATGATTAGTGATAGTGTATGGTGGTAGGCCTATAGGGGTATACAAGGACGACGGTCATCACATGTAACATGTTGACATATCATCCGGAAATTCACAGTTTTTCAGGAGAATAAACCGGAAATAACGTTTAACTAATGAAATTATTCGAATCATAATCTTATAAATGCTAAGTAGAGAACGAGATGAGACCCCCATTGGGACTGAGATCCTGGGCCCGGGTCCACTTGGCCCATTGCCTAAGACGTCCCTGGTGGGAGGCTCCTGACCACCTCCAGGGTGTTCTTCCTCAAAATTGGGGAAGAACCGAACCAAAACACCTGTATGGTACTCAAAGCTATGACTAACGACAGATGTACAAATAGCCCTTTGCCGCGATGAATTTCGTGGGCCTCGATCTGACACAGAAAGTGAGGTAGCATTGGCAACGACAACAATTTGGATATTGGGATACCACCTCATGCGTTGAATTCTTCCCTAGCCAGAGATTTAAAATTTCAAGATTTATCGCCCATAATCTTCGTGTAGCTTTTTACAGTCAGACGTTTATAAACATCAATCACTGATTAAGGTAGAACAAGCCATTTTTTAAATTTAATTGCTGATTGATATACTGATGATCTATTTGTCTTTGATATCCATTTCACAGATTTTATCGTTCGTTTGTTGACATACAAAAAAATTTCCGAAATAGAATATTGAATAATATTTTGTTCTATTTTTAAAACTGTGACGCTAAAAATGTCCTTGAATTCAAAGAACAATCATACCGTATAAAAATAAATTTTCAAAACAATAGAATGTCATTGGAGAAGCATTTTAAGTAATGAAATGTGATTATCAATTAGCAGTTTCTGACTTTTAATTATGGTTAAATTTGTGAGTAACGTAACAATAATAATTTAAGAAATAACAATTCTCATTTATTTTTAAGCATGCCAAGATTATGATAACACAGTCAATATTTTATTAAAAAAATATTATTATTTACACTAATATTTTTTATTTCTTCGTTTTCGCTAAGCCTATCAAGAATTCTCTTTCAATATCGAGACAAAAACTACCGCCTCTGCCTGTAGCACAAAAATACTTTTATGTTATAAATTGCAATAGGGGGAATCTTTGTAAATGAGGAAAAATTACTTTAGCATTTTTTTACTAAAAACAGAGGAAAAGGGGGATTTCAGCGGGTACAAACCTGTTTGTAAAAATGATATTCGTTGAATGACTAACTTTAAGGTACCCAACTACCCTAAAATTGTGAATTTTTCCAAAAATTGGCACATTTTTAAAGATTTTATTGTATGAACCATCTTATTAGCTTTATAAAAATACCCAGTTTATTATTTCCCGTTCCCTAGGACAAAAACAACAAGTGTTTTAGTAAAAGCAGATGCCATTACTTTAAGCAAAATGTCATACTTTAAAATGCGTTTTACTCGAAATGTGTTTTTTTGAAAAAAACTCAAAAGGGGACAGCGATTGCTCAAAAAGTTTTGAAAGTAATTAATAAAATGTTTTGTGTATATTCTGCATAATCGTAGAAGCAGAATCTGAAGTAACTTTCAGATTTATCAATCACTGTTTTACTACAAAGCAATTTCATATAATAACTAAGATAAAGTCCTCTAGTTTTTGTAAAAATGTAAATATCTCTTATCCTAAAAGTCATTTCAAAGATAAATACATAGCAAAACATCAAAATTGAAAATTTTCTCATAAACTTTTGGTACAGAATGGGCCGAGTTTATGTTATTTTTTGTCAATTTTTACCCATTTCTTCCCATTTTAGTTATAATAATTTCTTTTTCTCTTCTTAATTTTAGCATATTTTTCTTAAAATATACTAAACAAATCTAAAAAGCACAAAAAAATCCCCATATATATCTCCATTTTTTTTTAAAGTTGTCGCAAGTAGTCAGATACTTATTATTTCTTTTTCTGTAGTCTTTTTTTAAACGTAGGACCTTAATTCAAATTCTTCAAACAAGAATATAATTATAAAGAAACAGTTTTCTCATAATGACGGCCTGAAGATGCATTGGTGGAAGGGTGCAAAGAATTCTAAACGAGACGAACAATTTAGATACAATACCAGAACAGATAATGAAAAAAAATTATTGCTAGTTTAAAATTTTACGAAACAATTATAATTTTTTTATTGTTAAAATAAAAGAAAACATTAAAATTATGAT
Source organism: Trichonephila clavata (assembly GCA_019973975.1). Classification (NCBI taxonomy): domain Eukaryota; kingdom Metazoa; phylum Arthropoda; class Arachnida; order Araneae; family Nephilidae; genus Trichonephila; species Trichonephila clavata. The sequence continues at coordinate 137,466 of BMAO01023970.1, read as the reverse complement.
AATTTTGTGTACAAAAATAAAAAAGTTATATCAACAATTTAGTGTAAAATATTACATACAGTGCAACGTCGTTTATCCGAATCAATTGGGACCGGACACCGTTCGGATACGTGATTGTTCGAATAACTGAAAACCGAATGCGATCCATACAGTATATGAAACCGGACACTATACGAATATTGAAAATCATCCTATGCGGGAAACTTGCTTGAAGAAAGAGTAAAATAGGTGCAAAATGTCGCAATTTTACCTTTATTGTATAGGAAAATAATCATTTATTTTTCGCCGTACCATGGTACATCTTCGATTTTTCGCTGCAAGGTGCAAAAAAAAAACTGGTTCGGATATTTGACGTTTTGGATAATAAACGTTCGGATAAACGACGTTCTACTGTATATACATAAGCAATGCCAGTTATAAAAATTTCCATTATATTTAAACCTATTAAAATAATAGTCATTGCTATATATTAAAACAAAACAAGTTATAAAATAACAAGACTTGTAATTTAAAAAAATCCGATTTAATAATAATAATAAACTAAGTATGCAGCAAAAAAATGAATATCAATCATAGCAATATATCTTATCACAGATCTAATGTATAATCAAGTTTTCCTTTCTTACGTATTCGATGTATGCTGAATTTTTTTAAAAAACACACACAAAAGTACTAATTTTTGAAAGGAAAAGCAAAGCAGATTTTTTTCAAGTCTTTATATTTCAATTCCAGCTCCAAATAGATCTAATAAAAACGATGATACCGCCATATATCAACTAAACACAAAATTACGTTCGTCTGATACAGTCTAAACTGCACATAAAAAAGTTTCTTTCACGATCGAAATGGTGGTCTAACCAAAAGTCGGTAGCTTTGCATGTTTTTTCGTTTGGCGAACTGTAATGACTTCATCACGAGTCGGATTGTTACAAGGAACAAAGACCCTTTTAACAATACCCAGTCACGACTTTTCTTTTTGGGATTTCTCTCTCTTATTTCGGTGTTTGCTCTCCCAAGTTGAGGAATTATTGCCAAACACATTAAAAACGTTCCGGCGGTCATTGTGCGTCTTCTGTTTTTTTTAACTTTAATGCGTACAAAGTGTGCGGCTTCAGTAAAACATCAGGAAAATCTATACAACTTATTTTAATGATGACCGCTGTCCTTTAGTTTTTGAATGGGGGAAAAAAGATTCTTTCATTTTGGATGGTTTTTTTCAGGGCGTTGTTTTTATTTAGCACCAGAAGTGGACATTAAGCAAGGGTGTAGGCTAAAAAATGTTAAATTTGGGTTGTCCTGCTCACAAAGAGAGGTGCTTGCGTTATTTCAAAAGAACGGATAATCACTTTTTTTACTTTTAGGCACGAAACACCTTTGGATAGGAAGAATATTTTCGCGTGGAATCCACACCATTTCACGCTTTTATTTTTTCTTCGTTGTTTTTCGTAGGTGGTTTCGCTCTAAATTTCGTTCCATTAAAGACCTCTTTGCCTAATGTTGAAAAACAGAGTCCAAACAGTTTTAGATAGGAAAAAGGAGCAAATAGAAATGTAAGTTCGTGACGCATACACCCGTTTGTCGTATTCTCTTTATAAAATCTAAAACTCTTAAAAAAATAATTTTTTTTTACAACTTTAAGGAACAAAATTAAAAATTCATTTAGCATTAAAATATAAAAGGAACAAGTGCATTAACATATAGAGAGCATTTTGTGTTAAGAATGAAAAAAAATTGATTCAAATAATGGTGAATACTGAATAAAAATATTCTGCTGTTTAAATAGCAGTGAATTAGAATATGATAAAAAAATATATATATTAGAATATTTTTTATTTTAAATTTTTCCTGAATCTAATTATTATTCTTTAGAAAAATTCTGTATAACCAAGCTATTTCTTGGATGTTTAATGCATCTCTAAATATAATATAGGTTATATATCTGGCTAATTTATCAAATTGAGAAATTATGTGTATGCAATGGCGCACAAAGGGGGAGTCCTGGGGGTCCGCCCACCCCCAAGCCTTTGATTTTTTTCAATTGACTATAATTCTATGTATATAGTACGTAAAATTTAATTAAGTATATGTTATTAATAATTAATTTTATTAATTAATGCTAATTATTCTTTCAATTATTAAGTTTTTACTGTTTTTTGTTACCGAAAATCGATAAAATCAAAAGAATATGTTAGATGGTGTATTGGAGCATGATACAAAAATAGTTGATTTTCAACCCTGGACCCCCCCCCCTCGAAAAATTCTTGTGTGAGCTACTGTGTGTATGTATTATGTAAAAATGAGTCTAATGGTAAAAATATATAAAACACACACAATCACAGTCAACATTTTACAAATTAAGACTTAAATTTATTCCGTAACAGGATACACTACAAAGTATGCATGATTCAAAAAAGCTATATATAAACCAAAAAAAAAACTTCCTCAAAAAATTTTACCCGATCCTTTTTATTGAGAAAATTTAGATTGTAAACAACAGTGCAGTATGGACTAGTTCTACCGTAAAGCTTACTATGGGGGCGCTACAGACATTAGTACCCTTTTCTTCTTCCGGTTAATGAAAAATCTCCATTGCTTTGAGCTAAAAAATTAACAAGGTATTTCAGAAAAGATACTGAAATAAATACTACAAAATCCTGAATCTGAAATCTTCAGATTACCTTCTATCCATATAGTGCAAAAAAAGTTTCAAAAACTTGCATTAAAAGTTTGAAAAACTCAGTTGAATTTCGATGTTTTCCCATAGATTAACATTACACCGGAAGTAAGTGAGGGTTCCACTCAATGTTGTTGTTTACAAAGTTGAACTTGTCCATAATGAAAATGGTTATATTTGTGTGGGAGTAGTATGATGAGTTGTTTGAATCTGAGAATCTGTGAGATAAAAAAAATAAATCTCTACTTGGTGAAATAGATATCGTCTATTTCGGAATATAAGCCGGTCTGTGTATGTGCCGAAAGCTCATTTTTTTTTCTTTACGCAAAATTTAAAAACCATATACAAACCGAATTGAAAACAAAAAATGTTTTTGTGATTTTCAAATCTGTCACCATGGAGACGAAAATGTTATATGTCAAATGCTCAGTGGAGTATAATCCGATTAAATTGATGTAAGGTAAAAGGCTATAACAACAATAGTTTAATATCCAGTAACTCTATCTGACGAGCTATACATTTTTTTTATATTAATTTTTATCTTCTATTTGTGCTAGTCATACTTTCTACGTCATTTTTTCGCTTGAAAAATAAATTAGAAAAGAAATTTGTACACGGTATGTCGTATAAGTCGACCAATGTTTCAAGCCCTGAAGGCAAAACTCATTGTATGATGATAACATGCATTCAGACATATCAATAAGTAAATGAAAATTTTACGAAATATTCAGAAACTTGGATTCTGACACTAATTTTGAAGGATTTATGCGACTTTTCCCCCATTCATTTAAAATGTTCGGTTCACACACACAAAACACCCGAAAAGTTATAATATTAAAATTTTAAGCAAACTATCTTTTCTAAACTATGTTTGTTTGTTTTTTCGAAATTAGCAAATCCGTATAGAAGCCGACTCCATACTTTAACTTTTAAAAAAGTTCAAAAAATTTCTGCTTATATAAGGAAATCAGCTAAGCAGAAATGAGGAAATAAATGAAAGTGGTAAATAAAATAGACTCGGGTATAAATGACTACATCCAGTTTCAGGCTTTACATCTATCAATTCTATTTTAACGTTCTACTTTATAAAAGATAGGAATTTAATAATATGTCCTGCTGAAATCCTTAACTTAACTTATTCTATTTCTTCATTAATCATATGACATCAACCAACAGAGTCTACCTGTTTCACAATATGCGCTTACCACTGGCGCCCACAAGGGGGGTTTCCTGGGTCCGAACCCCCATCACCCTTGATTTTTTTTCGATTTGTGATAGTTGGGCTATCCCAACCATCAGTGTACGAGAATTAGGAGGAAGATTAGCCATAGACAAAACAAACACAATTTATTTACAAGTCTCAACAACGTAACAAACTTGAACAACCCAAGATTAGGAAAGAGGGAGGAAGACGATATAAGTAAATTTAGTAATAAATTTAATAACTTACTTTAAGCCAACGCTAATCCGATTCAATTATCTAATCGACAAATCGTCAATCAAAAATATTAAGTAGATAATCTACTGAACACTTTCGTCTAGCCTTCTATTACCTTACGTTAATCCTCACAGCTATCATTTAGCTTCTAACCTCTCTCTTCCTCGAACCCGAAAGCTAATACTTAAATACATGACATAATTTACATAGACAGCTTCTTCTTCTTAGGGAGGAAGTTTTCAATTGAATAATATTTAAAGAAAGAATTTCCCCAAGAGGATTATTAGGAGGAACGCGGATAGACCCGTTACAGATTGATTATAATCCTATGGATATAGTACTTAAATTTTAATTATTTGTTATTAATAATTAATTAAATTAATTAAAGCTAATAATTTATTCAATAGTTAAATTTTTACTGTTGTTTGTTCCCGAAAATCGACAAAATCACAAGAATATGTTTGGCGGCGTGTTGGAGCTTGATACAAGAATAGTGGACTTTCGACCCTGAACCTGTGCTCGAAAACCCCAGTACGCGCCATTGTGGTGCTTAGTCTTACATAACAATGAAACAAGTAGCATATAAAAATAAAGTCAATTTCTACTTAGGTCAACAAAGAAAAAAATTTTTTAGTTAATTCAATTTAATTAATGAATTGATATTTGAAAAACTGTATTAACATGAAGTATTATCCACTGCAAGTTTAAAAAATATGTATTTGAACAAAATAATTTTATTAATGATTGAAAATTTGAACAATATATATAAATATAAATAGGGAGAGGGTGAACAAATAATAGGAATTCAAAATAAAATAAATCATTGGGAATCTCAGATCTAAGACAATAGCAAATTCATTAGAGAATAGAAGAGAGAGAGAGAGTTGATACTTTTTTTAAAAACTGAATCTAAGCGTGGCGACTGAAAAAATAGTCACTTTTGAACATATATAAATATAAAATTACTACAAATCTTTAGGATAGTGCATTTTTAAGAGGTTGAAAGTTATTAGCTTAAAGAAAACAGATGTTATAAAAATGGTATGTGATTTTAGATACTTAATATGCAAAAAAAAGAAGATATTAAAATTAATTATTGGTAACATATCAATTATCAGCTATATTATCCTATTATAATTAAGTCTTTGAAAAGCTTTGGGCTCAAAAATTTATTGGATACTAAGCATGTCTTCAAGAATAAACCAGTCATTAAAAACATACACTGTATCCTTTTCAATATTCGGAATAAATGACAAATAGGAATTCAGGTAACGGAAACTCAGGTAAAGGAATTTAGGTGGGCAACTTTTCTTGGTTTTTGACAAAATTCATCGCCTGGAGAGTATTAAAAGGGGTTCTCTTCGATGAATAATTACCTGACTGCGAACCTATATACTTACAGTGGATAGCACAATTAAGTAATGTCTATGCTTATCAAATGAAAAATGTGTTATCACCTATAGGTAGTTATTAAGCGTCCTATTAAGCAATTTTCTTTTATTAACTACATACTTTCTGGGTAATATGGAATTAGCTGCTTCCGAAAATATTTTTAAACATGATTTAGTAACTCTTTGATGTAAAATATAACCTCGGGTTAAAATCTTCTAAGATAAAATGTCTGATCAAGACTCGGGTTTTAATATTTACAGAAATATAAAATCTGGATTTTACAATCGTAGTTTTCGTCATAGGTTTTAATGTAATTGAATTTTCTAATGTGCATGCGATTGCTAAGAAAATGTTTTTCAACACTCGTCTAAAAGCGAGTGTGTAGCCTTTTTCCTTCTCTTTCCCATTTTTAAAGGCACAAGAATACTTGTGTTTTAATATTTACAAAAACACAAAATTTACACCGCGTAAAATCCTGCGCATAAGGCGCACTTTTAACACATAAAATCTGATCGAAACTTACAGGTGCGCATTAAATGCCGGGTATAAAAATGGGAGCTTTAAGAGGTACACAGTACGATTCAATTGACAAAAATCGGTCAAAAAATCAAATTTAATTTTTTAGCTTAAATTATTTTGTATATACTTTTCTATAACCTGACAAAATTTGAAAGCTCTAAACATAAAAAGCACAGAATTATGATAGCTTTTGCGTTCGTTTTTATTCACATCCCTATGACAAATCAAAACTTTAAACTTACCTATCTCGGAAAGATAAAATATTCAGTTTGACTTCATTTAAAATACTAAGCCTTTTTTTTTTTATTGAGCCTAATGCTTTGAATTTTTTTTAACCTATTGCTAACAGTACATGTAACAAAAGTTGGTATGCATTTTTGAATCAAAGCAATACTTATTTTTTTAAAAATAATTGAACTCAGAATTTGCACATTTTTTTAAGGAATTTTCAATACGCATTCATAAAAAGATCTATTGTACGAATGCCGATCATGTTATCTAAAAACCCATACCAACTGTTGTTATGCATAGTTTGAGGTACTTGTAAATCAAATTTCATGCGTGTACGTAAATTTTTGTAGAAGGAGTAGCATTTTAAAATCACTTCACAAATTTGAAGTTTTTTTTCCTTAAAAAATTAAATGCCTAGCTTTTTATAAAATTTTGAGCACAAAATCTGTTTTACATAGTGTACACACATAGGAGGCAAAAAAAAAAATTTTTTTTAAATTTTAATTAAAAAATTTTGCCGAAATCGCACCATGTCCCTTTAAATACGAAAAGAAGATGAGCGTAGAAAAAAAAATAGATTTCTACATAGATCGAAAGATTGTTTATGAAAAGAAATGACATTCCTTATGAACTTAAAGGGTTGCAGTTCTAGAGGTATACGGCTTTTTTTTCCTAAAGTTTGGAATAATACCTCCAATAAATTATTTCAAAACATAACAGCATTGCGAACGTACATTTCAGTTTTCTTCGTAAAAAAGGAGGTACGCGATTATACCTAAGAATTAAAAATCTCAGCTTGAAAGTATAGGTGACGCTTAATACATCGGTTTTAGCGGTATATATAATCGGGTTTTCTTCCTATTATATTACAATTACCTTATAAGCAATTCCAAACATAAATATAACTATCTAAACTCAAATGATATTTTCGTACCTGTGCTTTGGTCCAGTGATGTGGCCGCAGTAACCAAAAGGTCAAGTTAACGGACTCGTAGCTTGCGTGTCATGAATGAGTTCAAGCCTAGTAACACTGAAGACGGGCGTGCAAATGGGGCCGATGCATGTTAAATACGTCGAGGCTTAAAGTCCTCCCGTTGGCGGGGTGTGGTAATTTGGAGAGGAGGTTGTCATCTCAGGTGTCATCTATCCTTTTCACTTGACCATAGTCCAAAATTATGAGGTCCGTCGCCAATATCCCTCGTGTTGCTTTAGTGAATGAGTGGCTATTAACTTCGCACTGTTTAGCTACACGAGGGCTTTTGATGACGGACCTCGTAATTTTAAACCATAGTCAAGTGACGAGAACGACACCTGAGCTGACATCAGTGTTGCGTTAGAGTGCGACTTTAAGAAAAACACTCGGTAGGCCCATTTAACGGGCATCAGCCTCTCTGCACAGTGGATCTTTAGAGGTACCAGGACTCGAAAGTGGTTCCAGCTCAGATGTCGTCCTCGTCACTTGAAAATGGTTCAAAATGACGGGGTCCATCGCCAAAAAGCCTTGAGTTCCTGAATATTGCGACGCTAATGTTCACTTACTTGGTCCAGTTTTGGGCAAACTATGGCTGGCCTATAAATAGGCTATATCAGTCCACCATAGATTTTTAAACACAACAGTAATAGGAATCATCAAATGTAATGTTTGAAAAAGTCATTTAAATCCATGTTTCGTTGCTTTTTTTTTGCTAAAACTTTCATAGAAATTAGAATAAATATACATTTTACATGCTAATATAATAAAGCTATGATAATTTAGATAGAAATACCGTTGTATTTCCGTGTATAAGCAGGGAAATTTCGGAACAATTTAAAAAATAATATAATAAGAGGTCGAATTATATAAGGATCTGCTAATGTGAAAAATAAAAGTAGTTTTTAAAACGTTTTTTTCTTTCTCGAATGTATGTGTAATCATTATGCAGCGAATTTTTTTCCAGAGCATGAATACATAAGATTACTGAAATATCCTTATTTGTTTTTATAATTTTGAAAAAGACATTTATTTTATGTGTTTTGGGGATGATTGAAAAATGAAGAATTACAGCTTCATTCTTCGCATTTAGCATTATAGAATTTTCAAAATATATGTATTTCAACTTTTATTTCATTTTATGATAAAAAAAATAATAAAATATATATGTTATGATAGTCGGTCAACATTTTTCTTTTTTTTTTCCTGGGCCAATACAAAAAAATCTCTGCTTGTCACTGTTTTGGTCTGTGTAAAAGATTTTTCAAAATATCTCCATCTACAGAGTAATTTCTTTTTATTCTTCGCAAATTATTTCGTCTATGTAATAAAATAAATATTAGAAAATTGGAACCATTTTTTGACAAAAAAGTACTCTACATATTACTTACATTGTTCATAGAAAATTTAAACTACAATTTTTCTATCTTTTATCATCAAAAAAGAAAAAAAAGAGGTGTTAGACAAGTGCTCCTTTTAAACGAAATACAAAACACAAAAAGATAGAGAATGGACGCTTAAAAGCGACAACGCATTTCTTAAAAGGCAAAAGATGGAAGATTAAAAAAAAAATTTACGACCAAAAAAATATCCCCTTTATGCAACAATTGGTCCATTTAAACACGTCTGAAAAGTCAACCAGATAGCATCAGAAGCTGACTTTTTCACAAGTTAGCAACGGAAAATACTCGTGCGAAGTGCTAAATTCAAAAGCGAACCTAGAAGGGAGTGTAATAATTGACTAGAGCAGGGAGGGAGTTCCCGTCTTCGACCCCAAAGAGTCAGTTTTATCGCTTGGCAATATCTACGTAACTGACTTCTTTTCCAATGATTTCCTCGCAGATGTTTAGACCCGAAAGCCATATGGCTGAAAAATTTCCATCATTCAACAAGACTTCGTATCTGACTTCGCCAATCTGACATCAGATCATCGGGGACGTCCCACTCACACCTTTTGTGCTAAGTGTTATTCCGCCCCTTTTATGCAGATACTTATCAGGCTCGCTCACCTTTATTTCGTTTTTGGAGTGAATATTCGTTAATGCAGCGTTTAGCATCTGTTATTGAAAAGCGGCGAGAAGAGATTTATTGGTGCTTGTTTGTGTAGAGGAGGAGTTTACGAATATTGATTTTTTGGGAGATTCTCGATCTGTTTGGGAGGAGATGTTGATTTAAAACAAATTTGGTTGTGGTGAGAGCAATTACACATTGGGTGTATTTTACAGATGCAGTGTTTGATAAAACAAACATACTCCCCCCCCCCCTTTTTCATATAGATTTGTTTCGCTGTGGGTTTTTTTTTTTTTTTTTTGTAGTCGTTTTCGAAAAGTTATGAATGAAAAGTTTAATTTGCTTATGAGGTCTCAGGGGTGTTAATTTTGTCTGGAGAGGTGAAAATATAAACAATTTTCAAACAGGTATACTTCTTTTAAATTTAAATTAAATATTTCGAATCTTTTACACATTATTTATAAAGGATTATGGTTTCAAAAAAGTACAAAATGTTTGAAATATAATTATAATTTTAAAAATTATAATGATATGCAAATAGGAAATAATTTTATAATAAATGTTAAGTAATTTTTGTGTTGCGCTCCCTATTTTCTAAAATAGTAGCCTTTGACGAATAAAATTTAGAGAATTATAAAATATATCTTACTCTTTTAAACCCTGTAATTGAAGAATAATATTTCTTTTATATTTCAAAATATTTGAAAAAATGTTGAAATTTTTTTTAAAAATTTTGAAAAATTTATTTTTTTTATTTTAAAAAATATAATTTATTATTCTATTTATTTAAAAATACTACTGGTAATAAGGAAACATTTAACTTTCTAAATCAACTTATTGCTAGTAATTAAAGCTACCACTTTAGAAAATAGTATGCGCAACGTAAAAATTAATATTTCTTACAGAAATATTTCTTATTTTCATATGCTTATAATTTTTTTAATTATGATTATATTTTAAACATTTTACATTTTTCTGAAGCCCCATTCCTTTGTAAATGATGCGTAAAAGATTTGAATTATTTAATTTTAATTTCAAAGACTTATATGTATTTTAATATTGTTTATATTTTCAGCCTCTGGAGAATGTTAACACTCCTGAAACACCTTATATTGTAAATTTAACAACATTTTACTGCATTTTTTCACAAATCAGATTAATTCTTTTGTAGAACCAATTCAACTCTTTGCTAATGTTTAAGAATCATTTTTTTCTTCTTTTGTAACAGGTTTAATTTTTGTGAAGGTAAAGCTCAATTTTCAGCAAATCGTATATCCACTCTTTAACAGATTAAATTAATCATTTTGAAGTTTAAATATTGAGTGCCGTTAAATGCTTATTTTGAGTAAAGGGGCTGATGTACGATAAGTTTGTCGAAGCACAATCAGGTGTGGAAGTTTGGAGAGTTGAGTTTTAGGTCAGGGTATCGTCTTCGTCACTGGATCGTGATTCAAATTTGCAAGGGTCTAGTGTTTCTTTCAAATCTGACGCAAATGAACAATTGCCGTAAATTCCGGCGTATAATGTGCGCCGCCGTATAGCACGTACTTATACTTTCAAGTTGTATTTTTTTTAGTTGTATTAGCTGTATAATGTGCACCCCCTTTTTATAACGGAACGTGAAGCGTACACATGCAATGCTCTTATATTTTGAAGTCCTTTTTTCGAGGTATTATATCCCAGACTTTTAAAAAAAATAGTATAATTCTAGAACCACAACTCTTTAAGTTAATAAAAGGTGTATCATTTCTTTAAAACAAACAGTATATCGATATATGTAGAAGTCTTTTTTTTTCTGCTCATTTCTTTTTTTATATTTAAAACTATCGTTTTTATACCTGGTATATATCGTGCACCCGTAAATTGCGATCTTATTTTTTGTGTAATTTTAAGCCGGATTTTAAGGTAAGTGAAATCAGGTAGTAGATCCATTATAAACATTTGCAAATCATATTCATTATATTGTATATGAAGTACAAATCTTAGTGAATCACACACACATTCCTTCTTTTGAATATGAAATTCACCATTTTGTGTGAATAAAATTTATCATTTTGCACATCATTTATGTAATTATGTTTCTCAAATGTTTTACAGACTAATTAATTTATCTGTCTTTCTTTCTCAATGTGTGGTTGAATGTGTGAATTCTTTAATTTTCTTCTCCTAAATTAACAGTTATAACATTTTTTTTTATTATTCTTACCTCTGTAATTCTGAAATGCAATCATGAAGAAAATGGCTACCCTGTTGGTACTTCATACTTAAATCTTCATCAGAATATCAAAGAATTATTTTAATTCTATTAAGTTTAAAGATGAGCAGTTGCTATAATTTTAAATTATTTATTTCAGCGGAAGTGAACTTCAAACCAACTACTTTAAAAAATTTTAATGTACCCTCTACCAGTTGAGCAACGATTTATCTTCTGTAAATAGTATGCAGTGCAATTGAGCTTTGTGCTTATAATTTTCTGATTGCAAAGTAAAGACTCTGTTACCCCTCCGGTATAGTGGTTACTGACGCTGACTGCAGTGCCGTAGGGCCTGGGTTTGAATCCCGGAGAAGGCATGGATGTCTGTTTTGTAATCCTTCTTTCCTTTGTGATGTGTGCTTCACGCTTACTTCTATGTAAGCCCCGTGTGATACTTTGTGGTGCATAGGGTTATAAAAGTTCTCAATAAAAAAATAAAAATAAAGACCTTGTATCACAAGCTGCTAAAGTCTTTAGATTAAAAAAGAAGTTATGCACGTTTGAGAATGTTCACCAACAGTTTGTATTTTTCCACATATTTTCAATATTTAAATGACACGTAGTGTGTTCAATGTATTGTAATGCCCCTAACTTACGTGATAGGTGGGACTGACTGATAAACGCGCAAGTCGAGGTGTGATTTTACATATAAATTATTTTTATTTGGGACCAAAAAATAATAATTGAGAAAAAAAAGGCTTCATAAAATATTAGATAACACAAATACAAAATCGCAAATCGAAACTATTTTCATGTTTAAGGTTTCATAAAATCCAACAAAGTAGCTCAAAAAAAAAAAATTCTGCAAAATTTCATCATAGCATGCAAATAATATTTTTATTATTATTTGTTTTGTTTAAAAATTCTCTCATCGCTAGAGTCTATATTTTCTAAAATTTGCAACTCTTTTTCAATTAAACGGAGGCCTTCTGTCAAATTCCCAGCCATCTTTCGATCTTCTGATTGAACTGGGTCTAAAAACTCAAGTTCTTCAATAATTTGCTCTTGCTCATGCATTTCTATGAGCTCATCCATTGTCAGCTCCTTATTGTGTGGGAATCCAGCAGTTCTTGTATGTCATCACTATCCACTTCTAAATTTGTTTGCCTGGCATGATCGACAACTTCTTCTATCACCTAACCCATTTCATATTATCCAACCTCAAACAAAAGATGAATCAACAAGATTTGAAAATCGCGTAACTCCGGATTTGCGTAAGTCGAGGTATTAATGTATTCTAAATATATCACTTACGTCTTGAAGAAGTGGCCGCGGTAGCCTAGTGATCAAGGTATCGGATCCTGGCTGGCATGTTATGAGTTCGAGCCCAGTACCACTTAAATACCCTCCGTGTAGGGGAGCGATGCACGTTAAATCTGTCGAGAGCTTAAACGTACTCCCATTGGTGTGGTGTGGTAGTTAGGAGAAGAGTGCCAGCTCAGGTGTCGTCCTCTTTACTTGACCATGGTTCAAAATGGCTGGGTCCGTCGCCAAAAGCCCTCGTGTAGCTTAAGTCTCGTGTAGCTAATATTCACTCACTCAAGTTTGATGCCCATTATGGTTTTGTATATGAATCCCTTTATAGCATTATGAATCCGCTTTTTTATAAAATCCCGCGTCTTGACCTACACTCACTGCCCTCTTAATCGATGGGAGAGGTCAGAACACCTAAACCCCATCTTTTGTACGCCACTGGTACAAATGACTTGTATGCACAATAATTGTCTTAGTAACACACCACAACCAGACCTCAATTAACAGAGCGAAAAAAAATCGAAGTTGATGACAAATACGCGGCTAGAGTATCATATGAGATATTTCCTTTTCTAGTCGTTGGTTAAGCCGACAACTGACAAAGTTGGAGTCTAAAGTACATTATTTCAAAAAACCTTGACATTGCCACTTGCAGGAATGAAAAATCCCACAAATTCTTCTCTCCAAACATACTAGAGTCTTTTCTAGCTACGTAATGGTATCTGACAGAGTGTGATTCGATGGAACGTAAAAAAATTCCGCAGATTCCATATTTCGGATAAGTCTCCCTGCGGGACGCGCACGAATGGATGATTCGCTCTTTGTACATTTTGACAGGTCACCTTTCAGTGGCGCGTCAAACTCTCAACCTCTGTTTTCCCACGAAAACACATCACCTTTTCTTTTTTTTACATTACTGGACACGAAGACTTAAAAATGATCTACACGTATGGAAACAAGACGACCACCACTCTGCGCCATCATCGAGGGGAATGGTTCACACATTGCGGAATGTTTTGGAAAAAGACGAAAAATAAATCTGCGGGAGATGATAAATCGTTTAGCTTATCTCATTGCAAGTTGCACTTGGTGAGGTGAACCGTGTTTGCTGAGGGAAAGACGCTTCAATTAATTAAATAGCAGTTTGGTTCGAGGGATCATAGATGTATTTATGAAATACTCGATTTATATTTTCTAATCATGAATTTTGATTCTTACCAATGAATGAAAATACATTATTTTGTAATATTGGAAGTTTAGTATTATTTGGTAATTGCTAAAAATGGTTTTAAAAAAAACTAAGCTTTCAATATTAATAAGGTCTAGGACTCAGAGTACTAAATATTTTAATTTTAGTTACATTCTCATGAAATGGTCTTTAATTTGTTTATATCAGTGGTTCCCAAACTTTTTAATCTCGTAGACCCCTTGCCATGTTTTTCGCAGTTGGGGGTAGATCCTTGCTTACCTATTATTAAATTTTTGCAAATTTATCTTAAAGGTCTTTTTGACAGCTGATATAAAGCTACTTTAAGAGATTGAAATTTCTAACTGTAGTGAAGTATAGTGTTTAAAACTTAAGAAACACACATATTAATAAATTAAATTAGAATTTTTAATTAACACATAAAATAACTGAGCAAGAAACAAATGCTTTAAATGGGAGGGATGAATCGGATGCTTCATTAACAAATTTTCAGCATTTGACAACAATCTTGTCATGTTTAACTCTAAATCTCTCTCAGTGTCCGTCCTTCACACCCCCCCCCCTCTTTTTCTCTCTCTCTTTTTGAGATTGGCAATCGTGTCGAAAACTACATACTTCTCCCTTGGAAAAGCAATTAAAAGACTATCAAGATTTTTCCTTAATTCGGGATAAATAGCAGGTATGTCTTTTCAAATCCAAAATTGTTGACATCCTTTTCTAAACTTTAATTTAAGATGCACGATAACCGTCGTGTATGATGGCCTAAGTCATGTACGTATGCTTGTTTCGGGTTATTATTTGCACGAGTATTTGACAACATATGCTATGTACTGTCTACTTTTAAGGGTCATAAGCGGGGCCTACTTTTACGCAGGGGCTCAGGACCTCAAAAAGTCTTTAGACGTCCGTGATGAAAATTAGAGACTCCAGTAATCCCTTGACTTTATGCATTGACGGCACAAGAAATAGGACTTCTAAAGCTCGTGAGCAAACACGACAATTGCTTAAAGGGCGACGGTGATTATGTAGAATAGTGAAAGGAGCTTCAGGGTATGTAACAGAATTTTTTTTTCAATAATATTACAACAAAAGGTTAAGCTTTTCTGGATGACCCTTGTAAATAAAGAGATTTTTTTCTCATAAAAAAAAAGAAAAAGGGAGAAAGGAGGGAGGCAGAACAAGAGATGTGAGGGGGGGGGGGGTTAAAGACCCAAAGAGGCTTATTTCACAAGTTAAACTATGACTGATAATTATATCCATCGATGTAAGTGATCAAGGCTTAACTATTTTAAATGCCACTGAAATCTAGTTTTTATTAATCCAAATGGTAAGACTAGATTGTTACGTAAATCAAACAACCTTTTAAATTTTCAATAAAATACGGAATTATGATTCCTAAATGCTGATATCAAATTATCAGCCTTCCAGCATATACAATCTTGAAATTTTCCTTGAACTCGCCAGAAGCCTTTTCTAAATTATAGGAGGAAATGTGTGTTACACTTCTCGACTTTAAAAATGTCTGAAACAAAATAAATGTGCATTGAAGGGCCAAGTTATATGTGAATTAACACATGCGATGCTAGATGCAACTTGTACAGACTATAGTGAATTTATATGAGCAGCCCTAAAACATTCACTGTTTAAATTCTAGAACAGGGGGGGGGGCAACCCGAGGGCCACATGAGGGGAAAATGAGCCTTGAATAAATTTGCGGCCAGCGAGATTCATTACAAATTTACAAAAGATGACTATTTTGTACAATGTTTTTGTTTTTAGTGTTTATTTTTAACAGATTTATATCCCATAACTGTGTGTTACTATTTTATCATAATACTTCTGTTACTGGGAATCTTTTTTTTTTTCCTTTCGAAAATGAAATTAATCAAGCAGAAATCGGGCTCAAACTTAATGGACAAAAACCTGCAGCATCCATTACGATGCGCAAATATACGCATTGAGATCAACTTGCAAAAACTTAGTGAAAAACAATTGCGAAACAAATATATCACTAATTAAATAAATTAAACATTTTTTGATCATTGCATTATTATCATTATATTATCTATCTTTGTATACATGAAAAACAATGAAAACCATAATAACATGTCAATCTGTTTTAAATTTTCACACTAATAAAAGTTTTTTTTTTTTATTCAGAACATTTATAAACCCGGTAGACCACACGGGGGCTTAAAACACAAAGTAAAGAAAGAAGGATTACAACACAAACATCCAAGCCTTCTCCGGGATTCGAACCAAGGCCCTACGAAAGTTTGGTCCAAAAAAAGCTGATATAAAGATTTCTGTATATATACAATGGCATACACAAGGGAGGTGTCCTGGGGGTCCGGACACCCCCCAAAGCCCTTGAGTTTTTTTTTCGATTAATGATAATCATATATATATATATATATAACGTAAAATTTAACTAAGTACTTGTAATTAACAATTTATTTTATTAATTAATGCTAATTGTTAATTCAATAGTTTACTTTTCACCGTTTTTTGTTAACAAAATTGACAAAATCAGAAGAATCAATTCGTGTTGTCTTGAGGTATGATACGAGTTGGGAGACATTCGATCATGGACTTTCCTCTTGAAAAATTTTTGTGTACGCTACTGTATATATATATATACAGCCCACGGGCCTGTAATGTTTTCCGAAATGGCCCGCGAGTCATTTTGGTTTTTTTCATTTCACTCCAATAAATGTTTGTAATGGGTCTAAATCTAATATAAAGATATATATTTTTATGTGCAGCCTGCGGGATTATAATGTTTTTTCGAAGTGGCCCGCGAGGTCATTTGGGTTGACCATTCCTATTCTAGAACAATATTAACCCAACCAAATCAAATATTTTACTTAGATTTCCTTCGTGCATGAGCCTTCATAAATACAGGAGAATACCGTTCATACATCAAGTATACCTCTAAGGATTTCAATCAAGAACCACCAACAGGATCTGCACGAAGCTTTCCTTAGAAGACAGTCCCTTCTTTCCCAGTGAGAATTACCCTTTCACAGAGCCTGCTCAACCCCGTAACACAACTCCTGTCTAACTGCACCGGGGTGGGAGTTGAATCTGTTGACCCACACCATTGCTCATCTCGGCTACCTGACATCCTTGCGCAATAGCAGAAAAGGCATCGGGAATGAAAACAAAAAAAAAAGTAGAAACCCTCGATGTCTATGAGAAATATTTTCTCGACAGCATCCTTGTCGCTCGTTCCCATCTCTGACGTGCTTTGTATGCGAACGTTGGGGGGTGGAAAGATTTGAGTGTTTTATGAGGTTCGTTGAACGTCTACGAAACTTGTTGGACATATTGTTTGATTTTGACTCAGCAGATAGAGGAATTGGTGAAGATAAGCTATTTCTGTCGGGACGTGAGGGCGTTTTATTTGCTGCGGAAAGATGCCACTTGTTTATGAAGATAGATGGCCCAGCGACGCTAATTGTCTAGTGGTTTGGAGAAACGTAGTTGCAGTTTTTGGGTACAGGCGGAGAGTGATTTTGGATACGCTTAAAGTTATTAACTGTCAAGCATTTACCGGACATGTCCATCTTTTTATTTTATTTTAGGTGGCAGTTATGTTTTCCATTCACCTTGCAAATGTTCATAATTTCCCACGAAAAACCCTGCTAATCATTCAAACAATTGCATGTTTTGGACTGTTTATGTGTGGAAATTTATATTTATTAGGACTACAGATTTACAACTGAGATTTTGTTTTAAAAAATGTATGTATCATCGTAACAATATGTATGTAAAGGGACGGCTTAAGACATTTTGAGGCCCTGGGCCTGAAGAAATCTTAAGATTTCGGAGGCCCTGGGACCCAGTGCAAAAGTAGGTCCCACCTGTGACCTTTAAAAGTAGACAGTACATAGCATGCATTGTCAAATACTCGTACAAATGGTAATTTGAAGCAAATAAATGTACGCGACTCAGATTGTCAAAAAACCTGGACACAAACCTGCTTGACCGATGGCAAAATATTTACTAAATAAGTTGAATGATTGTTTATGGTAATAGACCTAGGTCTCGACATGGACAACGGTCATCACATAATTATACAGTCCTATCACTTTTGACAATTTACATGCAATTTTATATTCCCTGTTTTTCGCAGAATATGCACGGGAATAATATTTGACCATTAAAATTATCCGGATCATGATCTGACTAAGACAAAGTCGAGAACAAAATGAGGCCCCCACCGAGAACGAGGTCCTGGTCCTGGACCCATTTGGTTTTGCCTTAAGACGTCCCGGTTATTGTACATATATATACACATAAAATCATTAATTATATATTAATTTTCTATAAATCCAACTTCATGTAAAACAATATGTAGGAATGTAGCTCGACAATACAAGTCAAAGTAGAATGACCAAGAGTAATACAACTGCAAATTATTATATTCAGGAAAATATTGTAAGCAGACGTAGCTACCTCCGTATTAGCCGTATCAATGATACGGGTCCTCCAAGTTACAGGTTCCTCCAACATGTGTAATATTCTGATTTTCAATTAAGTGTCTTTTATTTCTTTTTTTAAAAAAAGAACCCACAAGGTATTTTGGTACAGGGCCCACTCAGGACTATCTACGCCAGTTGGTTGTAAGGTCAATAATTGTTCCAAAACGACAGTTTTCAACTCTGATCTTATAATTTAAAAATATATATATATAGTGGGTTTTTTTCTTGTAAAAGTTAGAAATAGTTTTAAAAGTTATAAAACTACCCATAATGCTATAGCATAAAACAATAATCTACTTAAAAGCATAAAAATTTGGAATAAATTTGAAAACAAGATATCAATCATTGGCATGGCCAAATAACTTTAGCGCGTTTTTCACATGTTGTATTTTACAATAATGCAAATAATTAACTTTTTACTAACAAAAAGTAGTACTATACTTAAAAAAAATAATAATAAACAAAAACAAATTTAAAAAAAACTTTGTAATACTCCCATGTTGTGAAATACTAATTAATGCAGCCTTTGATGGTTACAGGAACAAGATATTTTTAATGTTCATGAAGTTCCACAACACAAGGAGACAGACACACACACAAACAAAATACATAATGTAGGAACGAGACATAAAAGGAGGGAAAGGCTTTCCCTGACTCCACGTGTATCCATGGCTCGGGGACCGTCCGGCGGAAAAAAACTCATGAAAAACGTTCTCTTTTACCCCCAAGAACAAGTAGCGCCACCTGGCTGTCGTTATTTGTCAAGGGAAGGCACAGTTTAAATGTAACCGTTACAACTTTTTTTTAAACTATTAAATTTAAATATGATTTGGTTCATCTAGGGCACAAATGCGACCAAATGCCGAAAACCCGAGGTCAATCGGTTAACTATTGGCTGAGAAAATGGTACGACAAAATATGGAATGAAGACGAAGACGAGGAAGAAGACGAAATTTGCGTCCTAATAGCGCTTTTTTTACACTACGTGAAAATCGCGCTAAAAAATGTTATTTAAAACACCAAATTAGTATAGCAACTAACCAAAGAAGCCATGAACAATGACGACAGCATAAAACTATCTCAGTATAGACTCTTGCACATAAAATTTTTAATAAATCCTACTTGAAGGCAGAAATGACGAATATGAAAGATTAAAATTGGTAAGTGAGATTTTGGAAATCATAAAGTGGGGTGATGCCATATTGCTATATCAGTTTTTTTTATGGATACCTAAACTTACCCATTTCTGTTTACAATATTGAGCGAAATTTCCTATAAAATATGCATGTATGTAAATATTTTTAAAAAATTTAAGAAAATTTTTATATATTTTTGAAAGAAATACCTTAATTTGATTAGAACTCTGAAGATCATAAAATAATTAAAATAAAATTTCGCATAAAATGCAATAACAAATTATAAATAACAATGATTTCAAAAATAAAACAGTTCCTTTGCAATGAATTACAATTTCATCTATTGTTTTTTTTTTCTTTCAAAAACAAAGAAAAAAATTAACGACGCCTAGAATTTGAAAATTTTAAATACATGACCAAGCTACTGCGCTGAATTACACATGATCATGACAATGATGATTTTAGCATTCTCCTCTTCTCCCCCCCCCCTTCAAATTTCCCTTTGGCTTAAAGTTTTGATGTCTAATGTTAGATTGACGTTAATTAACTAAATAGACGTTAATCAACTGAATAGACGTTAATTAAATAAATGTTTCTTGGTATTATTAAAAATATTTTGTTTTGGAAATTTGACTGTAAATAGACGGGAAAATATCTACAAACATGATAGTGCACGATAGAGCGATATTGGATAATTTGACAAAAAAACCTATTAAATTTAATATTTGAAACACAAAAAAATATACGAAGCATTAAAAATTTAATTTCTTGGAAATGTATAAAATGTTGTAATTACTTCAATAAATGTATCTATTCAGTCAGTGTCTCAATACTGTATTTTATTCAAACTTAATAAGTGTTCATGTTCTTATTAAAATAAATATCTCCATCACGTATTTAAAAGAAATTTTATTTATTAAAATGCTTTCACACAATTTTTTTTAGTTAATATATGCATGTCAGAAAATAAAATTTTAGTGTTCATTCAATTCACACAATAAATAAAGAATAAGTATAAATGTGTTTCAGAGGTAAAGAGAAAAAACATCACTTGCTCAGAAGTAGTTAAAAATTGTCTTAAGAAGACAGAACAAAATCGGGAAACAAATTAGATTCATAATATATAAATCCATAGAACGAAATTCAAAGAACTAATAGTAAATAAAACTCAACAATCTTCTTGTTTACCAGTGAATTTAATAAAATAAAGTGTTAGTTTGGAAATATACATTTTAGGAAGTTATATATATAGGTTTCATTTTTTCGTTATGTCTCATATGATAATGTAATATTTTCCTCGTATAACACACGCGCGTTTATTTTTACTGTTTTCGGAAATTAACTCGAAAACAACAACATATAATCTGATTTTTTTTTATTATTGTAACCAGCAATAATTATAAGAAAAACAATACCACACAGAACTGCAAAACTGTATCAGAAATGCAAATACAACAACATGTGGAATAATAGACTTAGAAAAAATAACTTCATCAAATAAAAATTACAAGCCTCTTATTTTTATTAATTAAATTTTCTGACGTTGAAGAAAACTATTTTTAATTTTAGATGTGAGATCATAATAACATTTGATTTCCTTTTAAAATAAAATGTTATATTCAGCAAAAAATTGTGAGTTTACTCAGACTATTATTTCCAGTGAGTGAGAGAATATTATCGTCGCACTGATTAGCAACACGAGGGCTTTTGGCGACGGTCCGCGTAATTTTGAACCATGGTCAAGTGACGCGGACGACAACTGAGCTGGCACCCCCCTCTCCTAACTACCACACCAACGGGAGGATGTTTGAGCTCTCGACAGATTTAACGTGCATCGCCCCCCTACACGGCGGATCTTTAGTGGTACTAGGATCGAACTCATAACACGCTAGCCGTGATCCGATGACCACTCGGCCACCGCGGCCGTCTATTATTTCCAGCTTTTACATTCCATGCCATTTTGATAAATTCATATATCTTTAAAAAGTACCATGAAAAGTATTTACAATTAAAAATGTCAACATTCAAATATATTATATTTTATTATTAAAAAATATTTTTAAATATTGGGATTTAAATTTCTCATTTAATAACTTCTAATATATTAATCTTTAAAAGTTATTCTTATTTAAACTATAATAGCATCTCTCCTCTAATACTACTGCTTTCGGAAATACTTTTTTACTTTGAAAAAGACTTGACTTCATCGAAGTAAACCTATTTTTAGATAACTGACGGGTTTTTTTTTTTAATCAATTACTTTTCAAACTATTATTATATTTATAAAGCCCATGGATAATAAATGTATACTTCATTTCTGTGAATTAAAATTTCTACTCTTTTCTTCTTTATGAGTTATAAAGTGGTTTGTACTAATGAAGTATTAATTTGTATTTTATAACATCAATTTTTGATTTCTAATTTGTATATTTATTTTACTGCGTGGTAAAAACATTAATAAATTGAATTTTAAACTACTAAAATGTATTAGAATATTCGAACACTTTGTAGGTAAATTCGATATTGTAATGAAAATATTTCTGAAATTAAAAGAGTGATATCACATCAGTTGTATTTACTTGAATGTAATACTAAAAAACAGCATTTGAGAACTCACACTAAATAAAATCTTTAATCTCAGAAAAATATTTCGCACTTTACACTTACGACTAAACTGTGAATCATCAGTTCATAATCCAGAATAACTCAAAATTATAAATAACAGTTAGTTTACTAGATTAAATATACTATGTTACTTCAGTCAAACATGCAGTTTTCGTACAAAATTGCTGCGATGCATTTAAAAATTGTCACTTGAAATAAATTTTATAAAGTAATTTTTTCGAGTTTTAATGTTCAAATTTATTTATAAAGGATTTATCGAAAATATGAGAAATGAAAAATGAGATTTTTCGAAAATTCACCAGTCTTAGGGAAAACAGATATCAATGAAAATTAATTTTTTGAACTATTAAAAGAAAGATTTTAAGAATTAAAAGATAATGTAAATTATTGTAAATTATCATTGAGCAGTTAATTAATTTTCATATTTTAAGGGGAAAATTGTTCAAAAGAATTGATGAAATTAAGTTCCTTTTTATCGAAATAGACACTTTATTTTACTTCGACTGAAACAAAAAAAGAAATTTTTTTTTAAAAAAAATTTATTTAAAGTTATTTTTAAATCGTTATTTAACAGCGCGAGTCATACGCGCATTTCCAAAATTGAATTCGTCTATATTTTAAAAATTAACTGCCTATTTATGCTTTGAAAACTTACTTACTATTTTTTCTGAACAATTTCCAAGTGATTTTTTTTTTCTAAAGAATAAGTCCTGTGTCTTGAACAAGTCATCATTTAGACTTTATTCAGCGAATAATTCAATCTTTTTGTGAATATAAAAATTTAATGAAATTAAATTAGGGAAGCTTAAGCAGGCCTATAGATATAAAATAAATCGGAAATATTGGTCTAAATTAAGTTGCGAGGAAAAAACTTTTTTTGTGTGTGTGTTATTTCGTTCACGGTAATTATAAATATAAAAAGCAATAATTTTTGCAAAATATTCTTATTTTCAGAATCGTATAGGAAAATTTCAGTGCTTTTCCTAAATCACTCTCTTTTTATCCTACTGCTCTTTATTTTGACAATTACTATCAGTATTTTTATTCAAAATCGTTGATTACTACATTCTTTCTTCATGCGTACCTTAAATATAAAGATTGGTTGATGAAGAGACATTTTCTCGATTTCCAAAATTTATGCTATTACTTATGAAACACATGAATAAAGTTTCAATAATACATTATATAATGTAGAAATCAGGCATTTAAGAAAATAATTTCATGACTATTCACTACAAAACCGAAAACAAACTGTAAAATATGTTACGAATAGAGATATCTAGTTTATTTGTAAATATGCAACAGTGCTGCCATCTATCCGCTACTTCAAAAATCTCTATATTTAGTCAGGCATGAATAACGTGACCATTTATTCTTTGATTCAAAACGGGACATTGTTTTGTTTAGGTCAATTAACAGGTATACAATGAAAAAAACACTTTTTAAAAGTTATTTATTCAGAAAAAGTTAGTTAGCTTAAAAGTTACTAATTAAAAAATATACCAAAAATGTTTAGTTATATTTATATTTATCAGAGGAACAAATCTGCTATAGCTGGTGAAGATTTTAAGTTTGAATGAAACTCTTGGAACGTTTTTTTATATTCACCTTAATTATCAACATCCCCTTTAGAACAGAAATTAGACACTGGGTTTTCTCAATCCACTATTTATTCACCATAGAAAATACTCTTTCTACTGGAGCATTTGTAGCAGGCAATAAATAGAAAATAAAATAGAAAAGTTTTCATGCTGTAGATTGTTGGCGTGAAAGTGTTTGAATACCCAACGAGTTTCCGTGGAAACATTTAGATCATTTTTATTCGGTTACTTTTTGCGATGTAATGTTGTTAGAAATTTATGAAAATTCGTCAAAAACTTCTGTATTTTTATTACAGTCAATATACTCCTTTCCAATTAATACATCCAGAGATTTTTGAACGTCTTCCCATGTGAGGACCTTTTTTAAATCTGCCCAATAAAATATCTCCATTACTTTGTAAGAAAGCAAGTTCACAGCTCCAGATATTTACGGCTTAATTTATAAAATTCTGTAGCCGTCCTTTTCACAAACTCTTCATCTATATAAGTGTCATTATCTTTTGATTTCACCATTAGTTGACGGACCGTAAATGTGGAAGATACTGATTGGTGTGTTTCTGAGTCAAATTGTCTTTTAGTTGATTGATTTCTTTTGCAGCTTCAACTGCCGATACAGTCTGACCTTCAAATTTCAATACAGGAACAGCTTGACTCAGTTTCCGAAAACGGGATAATTTTGCGTCCCAGAGTTCATTTTGGGGACACCGGGACTCGTAATTATAAAAAGGGACAGCCCCGTTCAAAACGGGACGTCTGGTCACGTTAGGCATGAACTTTCGATATCAGTTATTATGTAACATAAAAAAATACGCCTCCTCAGATTCATCAACAGTCGCAAGCTAGTTTTCAATACATAAAATTCATGCAAACAGAGTTATAAATAGTACGGATTTCCTCAATTTAATTTCTAAACTTTCTAGTTTTTTTCCCCCCAAAATTTATTTAATATTAGATTTTTTGAAAAGATAAAAGTTTTAAATCTTTTCTTTAACTTAATTTGTACCACTGATAAAAAAAAAACTATTATTTAATCAAACAATAATATATTACTTAATTATATAAATGATAATGCACAAAACTAATAATGTACATGAATTATCTTTTTATATGTATGTCTCTCTCTCTCTGTATATGTGTATAACATGTATGTGTATGTAATTACTGATGTACTTTATTGAGTAGCTTACAAATACATGCAATAAAAATTTAAATAATCCCCCCCCCTCCCAGATTTTTGCTATCGCTTGACCTTATCTAATTTCTCAAATAGTTTTATATGCAAAACAAATATAAAAAAATTAGGTAATTCTTCAATTTCACTGAAACACAAGAAAAAAAAATTTACCTAAGATGAAAACTACAATTATGACGTAATTTAAATCAGCTAAATTAATTGATCATGTAAAATTAAGCAGTGTGAAAAAGAAAATAAATATCTTTTTAAAAAATTTGATTCTCATCAATAATATCTTTTCATCAAAGAAAATATTTAAAGAGAAGTCTCTTTTTCAAATCATTAAAAAAGTTGGCTGGAATGATTACTTTAATAAAAAATCTTTAACTTATAGGAGCTTGAACTAAAATTAAGGTATCCGAACACGTTGAAAATGACCAAATTCAGTCAAGACAGATATTTTTGCTTTTTATTTTATTGAATAGAGCAATCTTTTGACTTTACGAAACATACTTTGTTTTTTTTCTACACTACCTAGAGGTCAAGTTACAATCCATTTTATAAATTTAGAAAAACCGGAAGTGGGTTTTTGATCTACCAGAAGTGGGCATTTAAATTGCTCAAAATCTATGGTGGCAAGTCTGATAACTCAAAATTTTACAAGTAAATGTCTATAAAACTTTTTGAACCTGATATTTATGTTATATTCTAGAGAATGTACTAAAATATTTTTTATTGTATGAATACTTTTTGAGTTATGACTTGTTATTTAAATAATGGTCTCATAAAAAACGTAACATTTCTTATAATGTTTACTCAATCAGCTCTAAAATTTTCAAATTTTAATAAAAAATTAAAATTTTAGTGCATTTTCTAGATAAATACATCTAATTTGATTTAGTAATACTTTTACTAATATATGTTTATTACTTTTTTCCCTAACTGCTATGAAGTTATTCAAAAATATTGCTAAAATTTCACTTATAATTGTGATTTTTGTAAAATTCAGGTAATTTATTTTAAATTTTGATAGTTAAATAGTAATATTTATTTGTATTGAGTCCTAAAAGAGCATTTATAATGTTTTAGTATGCTATTTTGTTAAAAAGTACTCTGAACGTGTTCGGATACCTTAACAGTAGTCTTCTATCAGAGGTGTATGTATTAAACCGTCTAAAAATTTTATGTAAAAAAAGCTGAAATTAAGTTGGAAAAAAATAAGATGATCTTATATTTGGCAAGTTGTGTCTGCATTGACATCATCAATTGCAAACGCCCTAAAATATTCTTCTCTTTATTCCCTTCTATTACTTTTCTTTTTCCCCTTCCCACTTGCATTTTTTTTCCCAAGTCCATCTCAACCTGACAGTCACCTGGCAACCCTTTCATGTTTAAATTCTGGAAAAAAATAATTACATTAAGTATAATTCACGTTTTATATTTTTAAGGTAATCTCGGCCCCCATCACCTTCGAAAATTCTAAATAAATCTTGGCTGCAAATACCTCACCTCTTCCCATTCACTTCCATTGCTAACTCTCTTAGAATTCCTAACTCCTTGTCTCTTATAACGAATTGGATTGATGTCATCGAGTCAGGAGTTTGAGGGTGGTCATTTTAGACAAGTTGGAGGGTGCTCAGTGCGACATCCCTTCACCATCCAGTCAAAATACCAAAAAGAAATCGAGTCCTTGAAAATTTCGGACCCCATCGCTCATTTTGTCCAAATAATTCTACGCCTTGTATTCTTTACCCCTTAACAATTCTCACTTTTTTTCTCGACATTGGAAGAGACGAAAGGGGCCGACAGAAAAAGGCAGAACCGAAGTGAGGAGGGGGACTTTGACTTCTTTAAAAGAGGAACATAGTGTGAAGTTGTCTGACAAAGGAAAAAGGTAAAGACTTCTTGATTTAGTGACTCCATGGGGGTTGCCAAGTGCACCAGAGAAGCAGCAGCCTGTGAGGTCCGAGGACAATGGATATTCTTCCAGAACTTCCAGATTCCAAACGCTGCGTGAGTGAAACCAGGTGAGATATTGGTGACAAGCTTAGGGCACGACCAAAATTGTTTGCTGGAAGGTTTGTTCTGGTTGTTTGGAAGGTCAGACTCCTTGTGGAAATAAAAGGAGTTGGGTATAAATTATTGGGTTAACAATAAGTCGAGGAGTGCTTTGGTACGGGAAGTACTGGGGTACGTCAGCACCTATTAGGTGAAGATAAGTGGTTACAGCAATTTGGAAGGCGCGAGACAAATTTGCAGTGGTCGAAAATTTATAAAAGTTAACTTTATCTGCAAGTTCTTCTGGAATTCCACTGTAACGAGAGCTGCTTTTTTTTTTACTTGTTATTAACCAAGATTAGCGTTGTTTTTATGAGGTGAATAATAGATAAGTATATCATTATTTAATGCAAAATATTTAAGTTTTGGTTCTAAATTTAAAAAATAGATATTGTTAGAATTTTTTTTAATTGCTTTGTATTATTTTGTCCTTTTTTATTTAAGGAATATATTTTAGGTTTCGGTCAAATTCCTTTAAAAATATTTTCGCTCTTTTTTTGCACAAATACTAAAGCCATTATTTTAATATGCATATATGTACTAATAACCAGTAGCGCACACAAAAAATTTTCAGGGGGAAGGGTCCGTGGTCGAAAGTCCCCCAACTCGTATCATACCTCAAGACAACACCAATTGATTCTTCTGATTTTGTCGATTATGTTAACAAAAAAGCAGTAAAAAATAAATTATTGAATTAATAATTAGCATTAATTAATAAATTATATTGTTAATTACAAGTACTTGATTAAATTTTACGTTATATATATCTATATAATTATCATCAATCGAAAAAACTCAAGGGTTTTGGGGGGGGGGGGGTCCGGACCCCTCGGACACCTGACACCTTCTTGTGTGCGCCACTACTAATAACAGATTACTAAAAACCGTTATTAATTTTCCTTTTTAGCAATTGAATTCCATAGTAGCAGACTCGATTGTTTTTCAAATGTAAACACAAAAAAAGGTGCGCGTGACAATTAGGAAATGGTCAGATATTGAAAATAAATTTCTAACTTTATTTTCAATGAATTTTATTTTTACAGACAATATTTTATTACTATTTAATTTTCCCATTTCTTTAATTTGTCAATTCATCACTCTAAATCAATTTTGAAAATCTTATATTTTTTTAATTTCTACGCATTCCACAATTTTAAATAAATTTGATGAATATTGATGCTAAAGAGAAAAATACGATCGCGTGCGTAAAAATCCGTCATCACGGCTTTTCATAGCACAGAAATAATTATAGGGTATGTTTAGACAAAACAGATAGAAAAAAAAGAAAAGCATGTGTATAATGAAAACCAATAGTCAGTTAGCTATGTACTTATTAAAAATATTTTTGGCCTTAAGGATTTTTTTAAAATTTGCTATATATTGTTTAAATACATGAATTTGGTTTCAGAAAACAATTCTTATGCAAGATAGGTTAAAATCTCAACTAAATGGATTAAAATTAATATTTGAATAAGAAAATAAAACATGTGTTTAAATATTTATACTTTAACAGTTCTGCAATAAAAAATAAAAGTAATGACTAAAATAGAAGCGAATCAAATAAGTCATTAATTTTAGTTTTAAAAACATTCAAAAATCATTTAAACCATATATTAATCACACGATACTATATATATATGGCTGTTTCAATTCATATACAGTAGAAGTCCGATAATTCGGCACGTTCGGGACCGGCTCGGTGCCGGACTACCGAAAATTCCGGTCTATCGGGCGGTAATTATAAGAACAATTAGGTTAATAATTAAACTACAAATACAGTATGCAAATACATGCAACAAAGTTTATTTTACATTTCATATAATGTATGTACACGTACTGTAAAACATATTTCACTTAGATTTAAAAAAGTCACGAATGTCTTTTTGTTTTCTTGACACATTTGGCGTTTAGTATAAAATTTATTTTTAATGATATGGAAATCAATAATTTCTGAAGCACTGTAGCTAGTACTAGCCTCAGCAAAAGAGATAAACTTATTTAGTGATTCTGCAGCTTCTGCCCAGCTGATGTTTTCCTTTTCTTCCGTTTCGGCATCTGAGTCACTTTCTTCAAGATTTTGAGTGGGCTGAGGGTTTACTACAATGTTGATAATGTCCTCATCGATTAGTTCTTGTTCAACAGGCTCATTCTCGTCGATTAGAAGCCACTCCTCTACCTCATCTTCAGGCAGGTTTTTCAGCACTTCTAACGACATCCAAAACTTTGGTCAGAGCGTCTTGATGGTTTTCTTCTTCATCAGTCTGTAGAGTTAGGGCAGATCCAGGGTTTGTAGTTGGCCAAAGTTTTCTCCAGCATTTTTGGAGTGTTGTATTTTTTACCTGATTCCAAGACAGTGCAATAGCCTAGACGGCATCTTTTACTGTAAACTTTTTTTTGAAAATCAGTCACGTCACAGTCGGCATTTAACAGGCCTTGAATAAAAGACCTCCTATAAAAGTATTTAAAATTTTGAATAACCCCTTGGTCCATGGGTTGAATCAAAGATGGTACGTTAGGTGGGAGCAGAGTAGCAACAATATTTCCAGTGTAACATATCCGTTTGATGATTTTTAGTTTCTGATTGAGAATCAGTGTTACGTGTTTTCGTTTCTCTCCTTTTGAACTCGAAGGCTTAGCTTTTGAAAACATGGTCACTGTACAGTTAGAACGAAAATCACTTTTTTTATAAACAGTTTCAGAAGTTACGTTTACTGCGATGTGAAAGGACACAAAACAACAACGCACAAAAAAATGGCGAAGACGCTTCGTGATTGATTAACGGAGCTGCACTGCACCTGAATTTGTTGTGACAGCTGAGACTAGCCGGCTGCTAATTGTTTCCGAACAATACCGAGCGCTTCCGGATGATCTCGAACTACCCCGAAAACTTCCGAATAGCTCTCGAGTGTTTTTATTTGCTTTAAAGACACACTTTTGGAGAAAACCAAAATGTTTACAATTTTCCGGAGCGATGCCGGACTATCGGGCATTCCGGACTGTTGGATGCCGGACTAATGGACTTCTACTGTACTTAACAAAATTTCTTTTCCTTAGAGTATCTTTTAAAAAATTGTGGCCTTTATACCCGGGAGCGGTCGTGCGGGACACAGACACCACAGGCTAACGAAATCTTTAATTCTGGGGAAACTGTTTATTTGTTACTAAGAGCCTTCTTAATATCCACCTATATGAAAGAGAGTCTTCACGGGAACTAAAATGTATTTGTCACATATATTTCCCTCTTTTTTAAAAGTGACAAATTTTTTCCCCCGACAATTTTAAGGTATTTGGGATGATTGAGTTCAACGCGCGATGACATATGTTCCAAAATATTTTCTATGAACAGGTGACATTCCCCCCCCCCTATAAACGACTAAGGGGTTTTGATTGCTGTGTTGTACGACTCAATATGGTTTATAAATGTTAATAAACAGAATATAAAAAAAAAGAAATGAGCATCTTTGATCTCTATTGGATAAGGTTGAAAGTGACCGTGCAAGGAAGGAACCTGATGAAATAATAAATATTAATCATGATAACGAAAATAAATTTTGAGAAAAGCAATGAACATAAAACCTTCGAATTTAAAGGAAATTTTTTGCAAATGCTACCTAAATAGCTCCACCAAGAAAGATATGAAGCCATCAGTGTACCACAAGCTACACTGCACCCTGTAAGAAAAACATAAGCAAGAAAAAGTTCAACATGCTATTTGTCGATCATCAACGGATAGCAGTAGCGCACACAAAAATTTTTCAAGGGGGGAGATGGTCGAAAGTCCCCAAACTCGTATCATGCCTCAAAAAACACCAATTGATTCTTCTGATTTTGTCAACAAAACAGTAAAAAATAAATTATTGAATTAATAATTAGCATTAACTAATGTAATAAATTGTTAATTACAAGTACTTAATTAAATTTTACGTTATATATATATATATATATATATATATTGGTATTGAAAATGTAATTTTTTTTCAATGAGTGTGCAGCCTCACAGAGTACTGAATGATATATATATATATATAGGGTTTTGTCATCAATCGAAAAAAATTCAAGGGCTTTGGGGGGTGTCCAGATCCTCAGGACAACCCTCCTTGTGTGCGCCACTGACGGACTGTAAAATTACAATAACTGGAACAAAATATGGCATTTATGGCAAATATCATTCATATAATATTAGTGAAATGTGTCTCTGATTTATGTTCATTTAAGTCGTGCACATTTGAAACATTTTAGTTCAGTTTGATTGGATTTTTTTTCTAAAATTATCAAAGAAAAATTGAAAAGAGCTTAAAAGTAGATAAGTATATTCTCTCCTAGTTAAGTTGTTCACTGGAATTACAATTTTTATTGTGTGCAATAAAAATAATTACAAAAAAAATGATTGGGGTGACTCCGCCACCCATCGCGATCACTAACGTTAGTATCAAGTGCGCGCCTTCGCCAGGGTTAATAAAAGATTTCCTTTAATTTTTCCTCTCCAGAAACAAATCAAGAGCATCCACTAACTCTCAAATTTATTTTTTCCTCAAAATCTCATCATTTGCATTCTTGTTTCATCATCCGATGCACATCTTCGCAACGAGGAATGCTAATCACCCGTACATTTTTTTCTTCCCATGGTTCCACCCAAAAATGCAGATTCCAGCAGAGACATCACCACACGTGTAAGATTCCACACGCAATAGATCCACAAAGGATCCCCTTTTTTCATTCTGCGAATTATTCCTCCATTAACGGATCCCAATGCCCCCCGCGGGTCACTGCTGCCAGATACATGAGCAATCATGAGCAGCTAATAGCCTCCTCTAGCCCAAATTGCGCCTACTATCAAATTAAGAGCTTGGGATATCGTTTGATACATCTGAGGTAGTTGTACAAGGGACCCCCAGTCCGATCGGTGCATTCCTGGTTCTCCCGGTTAAGCAGGTGTCGAATCCTTTAAAATAAAAACCCGTCCCGATGCTGTCTGATTCATGGAAGATCACTGATAGGTTGTCGTATATGGCCATTATTACTTGTAAGACATTTAGAGGATAATATATGTTCTGATGTATTTTATCATAAATAGAATTATTTGTCTGATCTATGTAACATATTTGTTGCTGATTAGCTATCTCAGGAGCTTGCATAGATGGAAGAAAAAATGAGCTCTGAAATAAATATGTATGAGTCTTCTGAGTGATGTGTTCATGTATTTCAAATAAATTGATAGAAAAAATGATCTGCTATCATGAACGAGTGAGATGTTTTTGTAATTTCAATGATAAATTTATTTTTATGAAATCTTTGAAGTTTTATAAGTTCATATTAACTTTTTTTTTTTTTTTTTTTTAATATTTTTTTATATTTTTGCATATAAACAAATAAAAATATGGCCATTAGAGATGCAATTGGAGTGATACAAAAAAAAAAAAAATAAAATAAAATTGGATGCATTGCACACCGGGAGGGGGGGGGGGGGGAGGTCTTCGGGTTCGGACCCTCCCACAGCCCTCTTGAATTTTTTTCGATTCATTATAATCGTATGTATATAGTATGTACTTTTTGATAAAATATTTGTTCTTAACAATTAATTTTATTAATTAATGCTAATTATTTATTCAATAATTGATTATTTACTGTTTTTTGTTCCCGAAAATCGACAAAATCACAAGAATTTGATGGGCGGAGTATTGCAGCATAATACAAGAATGGTGAACTTTCGACACTGGACTCCCCCTCCTCTTGAAAAATCCTCATGTGCCCCCCCCCACCGATTGAGTGAAAATAACGTCGCACTGTGTGTAAAGTAACACGAGGGGCATTGGTGAGGTGTAGTAACCCCATCTCCAAGCTAACACACTGCCCCAACGAGAGGGCTTTGTGTCTCAACAGGCTTAACGCCCCTTTCAGTTCCTCTACAAGGCAGGTGTTCAATGTGGCAATAAGGGTCGAACTCATGACACGCCAGCCGCGAGTTCTACACTATAACTATTAGGCTACCATGGCCGCAATGTAAACTTGAATAATGTTAATTAATCTAAATTACACCATTCTTTTATTGAATGTCTCATATTGAAGTGAAATTTTTATTGATAAGAAGACAGACAAAAAATTACTTTTTAAGAAAAACTGGATAACAACAAACTTAATTACGCACGTTGAGAGGCATTGATTCACATAAAATCATTCAATTCACATAAAAAACTTTTAATTATTTCATTGTCCGTAACTTTATAAAATATTTACAATACATAATGATATGAAAATTTATCATATGATTATTTCAACTAAATTATATTTTTTAAAAAATATTTCCAACATGAGTTGTTATAAAAATTAGTTTTAATACTATAAACAAATAATTCCTTTTGCTCATTTGCTTATCATTTCTATTTTTTTTAATATATGAAATTTAAGGTATCCAACTACTTGCGACAACTTTTTTTTTAAAAAAAAAAAGTTGAGATATGAGGATTTTTTTTGTGGATTTTGGATTTGCTTAGTACATTTTAAGAAAAATATGCTAAAATTAAAAAGAGAAAAATAAATTATATTATTACTAAATTGGGAAAAAATGGGTAAAAATTTACAAAAAATAACATAAACGCGGCTCATTCTGTACTAAAAGTTTATAAACAAATTTTCATTTCTGATGTGTTGCTATGTTATTCATTTCTGAAATGACCTTCACGATAAGAGATATTTTAATTTTTATAAAATCTAGAGCACTTTATCTTAGTTGTTATATGAAATTGCTTAAAAAAACAGCGATTATAAAGGAGAGTCAATTTTATAATAAAACAGTGATTGACAAATCTGAAGGTTAAAACACTTCTACTATTATTCAGAACATACGCAAAAAATTTCAGTTAATTATTTTCAAAACTTTTTGAGCAATCGCTGGCCTCGTTTGAGCATTTTCAAAAAAACGCATTTCGAGTAAAACGCGTTTTAAAGTATGACATCTTGCTCTTAAAGGAATGACATCTGCTTTTCCTAAAACACTTGTAGTTTTTGTTCTAGTGAACAGAAAATAACGAGCTTGGTATTTTTATAAAACTAATCAGATGTCCTATTAAATAAATTATAAAAAATTCGTAAATTTTTGGCAAAATTCACACTTTTAAGGTAGTCGGATACCTTAATTAACGAACTTTTTTTTCCCATTCATTTAAAATTCTTTTAATTAATAAAACAATATCTTTTAATAACGCTACATTCGGCGCGCGCGCGCGGTCGCAGTTACGATATTTATTTATAAATTATACTTTAATATTCCTTCTGTAATGTATTTTTTGCACGTAACCACGTAGCGATTTAAATAAAATTCAATTACCACTGCTTTCTATTTTTTTTATCTCCAATATTTATATCATTTTAATTTATCTATGCATACATTTTAACAAGCAAAGATGTTTAATGGAGTTTAACTGTTTAACTTTTATAAAAGGAATCAATGAAATAAAGAAATCGATAATAAGGAAGTGTCGATCAAAATAATTGTACATCTGCAGTTTTATTACTTGCAGATGTAGTAGAACGTATTTAAATGACATTTCCGCTCTTTAGAACTTTCGAATCGTTACTTCTCTCGATGTCCTTTATCAAATATAAATGAAAGGTATTGTATTATGAAATTAATTACCTACGAAATTAAACACAGAAGCGTTTGATAAATTTATGAATAAATTATTTTAACAACAGAGGATTGTTTTTATTTAATAATTCTAACTTGCGCTAAATGCTTTTGAGAGTTAAAAGAGAAATTCAGTTTATTAATTCTTAACCATTAGATTTTTTTAAAATGTGTACGTAACTGAATGTTTTTAAGACATCATGAAAAAAGAAATTATCTCACTTGTAATTTATATAAAAAATGCATTATTTTAAGGCTTATTGACAAGCTATTGATGCATTTTTTTTAAAAAAATAACTATTTAAAGTATTACAAGTAATAATAAGCTAAATTAATATGAATAATAGGAAACATAAAAGTAAAATTAAAATGCAAAAGTACAGCCATAAAAGAAAAAAAAATAACGTTAAGAGCAAATTGCCGGAACTTTCTATGCTGTGTTTACAATTAAAATTATTCGTCCAAAAAATAAAGAATTTTCTCATATTCAAAAAAATTTTAATTTATGCCGCATTAAATTTCAGTTTTTTCTAATAGGAACCGAAATTAAAGAAATGTGTACTCTATATTTTCATTCAAAAATGATTAAAATATGGGATTAATAATGATAAAAAAATAAGAATATTAGATCTTACTTCCTGCCACGAAAAAAAAAATCGGTCTCGGTGACAATAAAATATCAAATATTACCGAATTAAAAATAAAACAAAATATATGCCCTAGAAATAAGAATATTTAGCTTTTAAAAATAGATAGAAAACAAATTTTCAAGTGAAGTATTAGTACATTTTTACTGAAATATTTTCCCTTTATTTTCATCATTCTTTTCATTTATATCATGATATTTGAATTCTAACAACTTAAAAGAAATTTTTTTCTTTTTCAAATTTCAAAAATACGTATAAAATGTGTTGAGTTAAATAATATAGATGACAAAAAAAGCAATTCCAATCTTTTACATTTAAAGATAAAAAAAATTATTATACTAAGGAATTAATAATCAATTCAAGACTAAACTTCGAAATAACTTTTTTTTACCTTCACATGAAAAAAGAAATTGTAATCTTTATAAACATTTTCAGTAAAGAATAATTCTTCAGAACTTAAAATGATTTAAAATATTGTCAAAAGCTAAAAATTTTACTATCTAGGTGAAATAAAATACTTGTGAAACTGATTACCGAAAAAAAAAAGGACACTTTCTATCAATTACGTTCATCAAGCTTACTGAAGTAAATAAACGGCATAAAGATACCGTGGCGCCATCTATTTGCAAGATTGGAATATTTAAGGTTTAAATACATAAAAAATGAAGAGAGAAAAAAATTATAAACATATTTTTTTGAAAAACACTTTTAAATAAAAAGATGATGAGCTATAATCACTGCTGTTAAAGAAACATGCTCATTTTATTTTATTTTTATTTAATTTGGTTGTCTGTCTTTTTATTTGTCTCTTTTCTGTTTTATCATTAAGATTAAAAAATAATGAAAAACTTATTTATTTCAAGAATTTAATATGTAATTACAAATTAATTCTTAAATAACTTCAATTATGATAACTTTGGTTTTCGATTTTTCTTAATTACAATTCAGTAGTCCTTATTTGCTAACAAAAATATTATTTTTCCAATAAAATTTTTAAAGTATAACATATGAACTCACAACAACTTGATGCTTCAGGGTCTAACTAAAAATATATAAATCATTATTTTTAGTAGATTCCATTTTAATTCTTTTGTCAAATGCGTAGTTCATCTTCAGTTCATAATAATCCAACATATATTACAAATGATAAAAAATTTACTGATACCAGAAAAATCAAATATTGACAAAAATTATAATTGCTTTTCAAACATCACATAATGGCGTAATCTATCTGAATATTGATAAAACTCATTCAGACTGAAAACTAAAACGCATGCAACTATTGATAAATTTGATCGTCTTTGTACCCCTTTTGTTTGTTTAAATTGTTCTGAAAACCTTTGTAAATATTTAAAAATGCTGCCTATACGACTTAAGATATCCGACTACTTCCAACAACATTTAAAAAAAAAATAGAGATTAGGAGGATTTTTTTGTTGATTTTAGATTTGTTTAGTACATTTTAAGAAAAATATGCTAAAATTAAGAACAGAAAAAGAATTTATTATGACTAAAATGGGAAAAAATGGGTAAAAATTGACAAAAAATAACATAAACGCAGCCCATTCTGTACCAAAAGCTTATGAACAAATTTTTAATTCTGATGTGTTGCTATGTTAGTCATTTTTGAATTGACCTTCAGGATAAGAGATATTTTAACTTTTACAAAAATTAGAGCACTTTATGTTTGTTGTTATATGAAATGGTTTAAAAAAACAGTGATTATATTTACATAAGGAGCTGTAAATTTTGTATAAAACAGTGATTGATAAATCCGAAGGTTAAAACATTTCTACTATTATACAGAACATTCACAAAAAATTTCAACTAATTATTTTGAAAACTTTTTGAGCAATTGCAGGCCTTTTATTTCAGTATTTTCAGAAAAACACATTTCGAGTAAAATGCGTTTTAAAGTATGACATCTTGCTTAAAGTAATGGCATCTGCTTTTACCAAAACACTTGTAGATTTTGTTCTAGTGAACGAAAAATTTGGTATTTTTATAAAGCTAATAAGGTGCCTATAAAATAAAATAAAAATTGGCAAATATTGGCAAGAATCGCAATTTTAGGGTAGTCGAATACCTTAAAAACTAGTTACCTTGAAACTTAGCAAAGAAACAACGAATTCATCATATGTAGATAACATGTTAAGTAATTAAAAAGCAATCAAAATCGAAATGCATAAATCAACACCTTTATATTTCAGCGTATATCCCTTACATACCAAATATAAATTAAAATAACCCATAGAACCAATTTCCAATGATAATAACCTATTTCTCATCTGAAAGCAACCCAATTATCTGTCATACCGCATACTTACACAGTATGAGACTTTTCTCACCAAATAAAGAACCAAACGTAATCCTTAATTAAGAACACAGTAATTAGGCCTAATTTTTATTAATTTCACAGTGGTGTTATTCGCAAAACGACTACGAATTTATTCCTCCCCATAGGCAATAATAAATTAAGCAACGTGATAAGAAACCCTTAATGTGCTAATTGAGATACTTTTACATTTTACCTCCTGCCTTTTACACAGGTTGGATTTTGTTATTGATATTGAGCAATAAAAAACGAAACGGGCAGCTGACCTCTAGTTGCGCTGACCCCCAGCTGTTTGAGTGAGTGTGCTTCGCATTGACAATGAGTGGGAAAAAGTGATTGATCAGCGGCCGCGGTGGTTCTCGATAAAAAGAAAACAAATAACTGCCGATTGAGTGAAGTAGAAGGGGTTATAGGATTAATTCTTATCCTTGTTAACTACAATTTTTCTTTTCTTCTTTTTTTTTCTTTCGAGTTTAAAAAAAGAAGCGAGAAGTAAGATTTTATTTTATTTTCGATTATGGCCATAAAGAATGTATGTATTTAAAATTTAGTCCAAGTTTGTGATGGAAACATTTGAAAAAAAAATTTTCAAAATTTTCTCTGTGAAATAAATGGGGATTAAACAATAATTTCCACACCTAACATCGTACTTAGGTGCAATATGAAAGCTTTCGGTGACGGACTTGTTGGTGTGGTGTGGTAGTTAGAAGAGGGGGTGCCAACTAAGGTGTCGTCCTCGTCAG
This sequence comes from Trichonephila clavata, assembly GCA_019973975.1. NCBI lineage: Eukaryota > Metazoa > Arthropoda > Arachnida > Araneae > Nephilidae > Trichonephila > Trichonephila clavata. The sequence goes on along the minus strand of BMAO01023970.1, from coordinate 99,087 downwards.
TTGACCATGGTTCAAAATTACGAGGTCCGTCGCCAAAAGCCCTCGTGTAGCTGAACTGTACGACGTAAATATTCCCTCACTCACTCGGTGACGGACTTCTTAATTCTGAATCAGTACCGCACACAAGGAGGAGGTGGGGGGTTCCACAAGTCCGGACCCCCCATAGTCCTTGATTTTTTTTATTGATGATAATTCTAAGTAACGTAAAATTTAATTAAGTATTTATAATGACCAGTGTATTTTATGAATTAATGCTAATTATTAATTCGCTAATTTACTTTTTGCAGTTTGATCATACATTCCTTTTTATGGCAGATAAAGCATACATCTACAATATATTATCTACAGGGTGATTATAATTAAAGTCCCATTTTCAAAGAGCTATAAAAAGGGAACCACTGCTCAGAATGACCTCAAATTTGAATTGAATATACTAGAAGAAGGGAAAATGGTATGGAATATAAGAAAAAAAATTGATTCATTGTTGCATTTTATGTAGGTTTCTTGGCCTAAGGACGATTAATAGACAATTTTTTCTCATCCAATGAGGTACGAACTTACCAGGGTGGATGGGCTTTTCACTAACAGTGCAACAAATTCAAGAATTCTGTTTTTTTCGTCAAAAAACGGGGTGGGGTCATGTGCATAGAGCAATAAAGTTGATTTAATGCGCAATTCAAACCAAAGCCCTCATAATTCGATTAAAAATATCCCTTATATCCAGGAGCGTCTTAAGGCATAGTCTAACTGGGACTGGGGCCAGGACCTAGGTTACGGGGGGGGGGACCTAGGCTCAATCTCAATAAGATCATGATCAGAATAATTTTGTTGTGGCCTCAGGCCATTCCTTACACTACTGCAGGATGTGTAGGCGGACTTAAATGATCAAGAGACATAATTGCAATTCAAATAGATTTATTGATTCTTATCAGCAAATACGTTTAGACACACACTAATCAATTTAAGAAAAACAAAAGGAGTGAAGTAACTAGCGGAATATTCAGAATATCAACTGAATCTAGGAAAGCTTAAACGCGCACAATTACAGCTACGCCACGTGCGAATAATCTCAATATCTCAAATAAAATCACTGACTTTATATTTTACATCGGCTGTTCCTTCGTGACGACTTCGGCCTTTTTAATGGCTGGAACAATGGGTGAAGAATCCACGCTCTGTAATAAGGATTTTCACTATATTCAATCCGCTTCTCCTCGCGAACCTCCACACGTAACAGGCTATCTACGATTGTCAACAACTCCGTGTTGACGTCTCGATCTTTAATTCACTTAACTTCTCTCTTCCTATCACTCTTAACTCCTTAACTCGCGAAAACCGAACTTATATAATATATCTTATTTACATAAATCACACGTCTGGATCTCGGTGAACATTGGTTGAAATAAATAAATTATTTTAAGAAAAATAGAGGAGGTTAGTCAAAGACCATATAGATACAACACAATTTTAATGGTCAAATGTTATTCTCGGATATATTCTCTGAAAAGCTGGGAATTTTGAACTGTATGCCAACTAACAACAGTAACAAGACAACATTATTATGTGACGACCGTCGTCCATAAGCATAGACCTACTACCATCCATCATCAATGCTCATTTAGTCGAAAGGCGGTAGTCATTCGAGTCGGTTTGTGAGGGTGCGATACGATATATGCCCAGAGACGTCTTAAGGCATGGGACAACTGGGCCTGGACCCAGGGCCTCTCCATAATAGGGACCTCGTCTCATTCTCGAGTAAGCCTTAATATCATGATTCAAATAATTTCAACAGTCAAATATTAATTTCGATTATATTATCCGAAAAACTGGGAATTTAGGACGATATGTCAACGTGGTTCATGTATAGGCTTAGGCTACCACCATATACCATCATTCAGTCAAAAGGCGGTAGTCGGTCTATGCGACTGCAAGTCAGACACATTTATTTGTTTCGGGTTATTGTTTGTAGGGTCTTGATAATGTATGCTATGTACTGTCTAATTTTATGGACCATAGGTGGGGCCTACATTTGGGTAGGGACCCAGTGCCTACTTTTGCGCATAGGCCCAGGGCCTCAAGAAGTCTTAAGACGGCCCTGTATATTCTATCTACTTTCAACGGTCGTAGATGGAACCGACTTTTGTATTGGGGCCCAGGGCCTCAAGAAACCTTAAATCGTCCCTGCTAGTAGCCTAATTCAATTTCGTGATGCCACTTACAGCGCTATCTATTGATAAATTTTTGAACTTTTTTTCTTACGATCTACTATTTCCACTCTTTTCAAGTATATTCAGTTCAAATTTGAAATCAACCTGACCAGTGGTTCTTTCTTTTTTTTTTACAGCACATTGAAAGTAGAATTTTGATTATAATCACTTTATACATAAGTGGAGCTTTAAGTTATATGATTTCATTCAATATTCATGTTTTACTAACGTCTTAATTAAAAAAATACAGTATGGTATAAGTTATCACTAATTGGAATAATAGAAATCCAATGCATGAAAAACAGATTGCGCGTAGAATTAATTTGAATAATGATAGAAACACTGTTTCAAAAACTTTTCTTTCCAACAGTTCCCTTCTTCTAATCCATTTCCCTTCCATTTAATAATCCTCATATCTACTCGTTCATAGGAAATTACATAAAACGCAATAGAGGCCCAGCGCGTGCAGGATAGCGCTTAATCATTTCATTGACAACCTCATATTGATGAGATTCTTAGCGAAGAGCAACACCATTCGGGACGATCAATAATTACTCGTGGAGCGCCCGGGGCGCTAATGAAATAAATTATTAAAAGATTGCTTCTTCCTTGCCGCGCTTTGAAGTCCGAGGTGAAGAAAAGGCGGCGGATAGCACAAAGAGTGCCGAATCGCTTTCATAGAGTGACAAATTGACAATTTCTTTTTAGGAGGAAGGGCTTCTCCGTTTTTTTACTAACAGCTCTGGGCTCATTAGAAAACAGCGCACGGATCTAATTAACCTCTTGGGGCGGCTCCATTGGAAATTCGGCGCTAATTGATTCAAATAAGAGAAATAAGCAACATGGGCATTCAATTTTTAAAGGAAATGAAAGGTGAGAAATATTTAGGAGAGTTGGATCTGGTTCTTTTTTTATTTGTTTCGATGAGGTAATGAGTTTGGTTATAAAGCGATTTTCTGCTTTAGCCGTGCCGGTGCTACAGTCTTATTTTTTGTAAATTGTAATGTAATTAAAGGTTTTTGGAAACACTAATTGATTCAGGAAAGATTCTGCAAAACAAAATTGAAAAGGGAAAAACTTTTCATTATTATTACTGTTGTTGTAGCAATAATTGTGTTCAAGCACGAATTTTACATATCCTTTTGCCAGCCAGTTGTGTACAATTTCTCATTCATTTTTTCAAACATAATTATGCAATAGCTTCTTCATCTTCGCTCATATTTATATATATATATATATATATATATATACTCAAAGTAATTTTAACAAAGAATTTTTTTATGACGAATACGTGTGGTCAGAAAAGATAAAACATAATCTTGTTACACTCATATTAGTGGCGTATAAAAGAGTAGGATTTGGGGGGTTCAACCCTCTTCCCCATCTAGACCAGTCGTTCCCAAAGGGGTCCCCCTTATTATTCAAGAGGTCTGATGAAAATTAAAATGAATTTGGGGGTCAATGAACAACGTCAGAGGGTCCATGGTGCAAGGTTTAATATAAAATTTTAAAAAATCGATCCATTTTTATTTTTATGGAAATATAAATAAATATCAATAATTCACTTGGGTATTTCAGACTGGGTGTTGAACCTTTTTGTGTGTGAACTAACTCTTGGATCCCAAACACAGATGAATCCATTCAAATATAAGAGCATCTTATTGAAATTTTCACAAATGAGGGACTAAACCAATGTTTGAACAAGGATACCACAAACTCTGCGTAAGAAAAACCAATCCCAATTTTATATCCTGCTTTATGGGTTATTGTGCATAAGTCATAGACAAGTTTCCCGTCTTCTAATTTGGTAGAACATGGATTCACACACACACAGTGCTGTTATAAATCTCATCACAAAGAAAAAGAGAAATCGTCTGAAACTTCGTGGGGATTTGCGGTTGCTACTCACAGATATTGAGACTGGCGTAAATACAATGTAACATCTCATTAAGTTCATCCAAGTCATTAATATTTTTCAATTTTATTTTAAACAAAAGTTTTCTAATCTCAATGAATAATTCTTCAATAAATTGTGTTTTTTTAAAATTTTGTTATTTTTATACTATGCATTTATGTAGCTATTAAGTTTTGATTTTAAAAAAGGGATCTGCGGGCAAGTTTTGACTAAAAAGGGGGTCAAGTTTTGACTATAAAAAGGGACCCATGGGTTAAAAAAGTATGGGAACCACTGGTCTAGATCAACAAATTTTTAATTTTTACCCTAGAGATTACGCCTAAGCGCTTTCGTCTATGTGTTTTTAGAACGTAGCCCCCCCCCCTTCATCCCATTCCGCAATTTATTTCCAGTATTCTGTTTATCCTAAATATCGTTGTCTGCTCGTATTTAGGAAATTGTATACGCTTTCTTTTTTAATCACCTAAACAACAAATATATATCAGTATTAGCATCAAGACGAGCTCATTATGATGCAATTATGAAAAGCAAAACTAATTTTATATGCAGGAAAAAACGGAAACAGAACAGTGACCACTGAACATTTGGCATGGAAGAAACAAATATGTCGATGGTGTAAACAAAATGATATAAATTTTTCCTTGTAAATGTTCAACAGTCTTTAATAATTCTTTTATAATGTATTCTTTTTTTAAAGATGCTGCACGGAAGACGACACCTGTAGAAAAATGGCGACGCCGCCGTCATCATTCCGAAGTTTGCTGGGACAATCGGGTGAGGAATGATTTTAGGAACATAATACCGACGGTTAGAGAAATTAAAAGTTCATGAAAGTTTTTAATGCTGGTAAAATTATATAATTATTAACTTCTAATTATTTCTCTTTGAAGTTTTGTGAAAATTTCTTAAATGTCGGATATAAACGAGCTTTTTGCACATTTTTTTTAAAAAAAATTTCTCCAAAACGTGTAGAGAATTGAGGTGCTGCTTAGAATCGATGACAACATTTTTTCACAAAAACATTTTGAGAACTTGGGATGCAGCTTAGAATCGACGGTGGCTTAGATTCGAGTAGATGTGGTATATCACTTAAATCAGGGGTGGCCAACCCGCGGCACGCGGGAGTCGTAGCTGTGGCACGCGAAGACTTATTGAAAAATTATAAAAATGTTATGAAAATATTAATTGAATTTATTGAATTAGAATGGAAAATTATCACGAAGAAAATATGTAAGAAACTGAAATTGTCAGGGCGCTAAGTAAGATTTTTTTTTTCTTCAGAATATAGCGCCAAAACTTACTACTCCGCAGCATTGTAACGTTCCGAGAAAAATGTTGAGTTACGTGAGTTTAAAAAAAATAAATTCTCTCTCTCGTACGGTCGAATCTGCCGAAAAAGTCGCCCTCTCTCTGAGGCGGTCGCTTGTTAGCATCTCGGATTTCCACTCGAATTTCAGCTTCCCCTTGCAGTGCTGAAGTTTGTGTTTATAGCTATTGGCTGTCATCGTGATGTCAGATAAAAAGGTTTTTCCGAAGTTGTTCGCTATTTACGATTTCTGTAATGTCAAGAAGTAATTATGCAATATGTTAGGAACGCGGTTGTTGATACGGTAGAAGTAATTCTATCTGCACAAAGTAGTCACTTTATAAAGCAGAGGGAGTGAGAATTTGCATCTGTGACTATTTAGAACGCTGGATTCGGAGCCTATAAAAATTGTAGCGTAACATCAGCATATTGTCTCTAGCTGTGAGACTCAGTTGATTTTAAATTCTGTTTAGCAAGACGTTAAGCTTTTTTTCCTTTTCTAATATTGTAGTTAGATTTTAGCGTTGAGCGTACTCGTTTGAAAATTTTTTACTTTCAATATGTTTATGAGTAAACCTTCGACATCGAAAAGAAATTATGAAGATAAAATTGCAGCACGTGATTTTAAAATTGTCTGGGAAGAACAATACTTGTTTACACATCAAAATTCATCCAAGCCTGTTTGTTTGATATGAGGAATTTGTATAGCAGTTCCAAAAAAATTTAACTTGGACCTCATTTCAAACAACTGCATAGTGATTTCAACAGCAAACATCCTGTCGGATCAAATTAGCGAACGGAATTTATCAATTTAAAAAAAGAAATCTTTAACCGGCCAATAATCTTTGCTCCAGAAGAGAAATGACGAAATGGAAACCATGGCGAAGGCTTCTTATGAAATTTCTTTGTTGTTAACCCGCAAGAAAAAACCATATTCAGACGAAGAGGAGATAATAAAAAGTAGTCTTTTAATTTTCGCCCAAAATGTCGGTGATGTAAATGTCAAAAATATGGTTGATAAAATAGCTTTGTCTAGAAATACCATCATGCGTCGTACAGATGACATGAGCCAGGATGTTGGAACGCAAATTGTCTCTGGACTTCAGAATTGCAAATACTTTTCATTGACTTTGAATGAAAGCTGTGATATCACTGACAATGCGCAGTTAAGCATTTTTGTGCGCTACACGAACAATAATTTTGATACTGTGGAAGAACTTCTTGATTTACGTCAACTAGTTTCAACGACAGGTGAAGACAGTTTTAAGGAACTTAAAAATGTAATTGAAGTTAAAAAAGTAGAATGGACAAATTAGACAGTGTTTGCACAGATGGAGCACCTTGCATGGTTGGCAGAATAAAAGGTTTTGTTGCATTGCTTGAAAATTATTTGATAAGGGATCTTTGATTTGGGAAGAAAAGTTTTCAAGTATCATTGTATAATATTCATCCAGAAGCTCTTTGTGCCAAGGACTTAAACTTGTCTTTCGTTGTTGACCCGTAGTGCGCTGTTTCAACAAAATGCGAGCTCGTCTGAATCGACGAAGATTTCGTACGCTTTTCCCCGAAGAAACGGGGGGGGGGGGTTGGCGAGTTACTCCTTCATTGTAGTGTGCGAGATTTTGGAGGGAATGTGTTTCAGAGTATCTGGAAGAAAACGATTAACTGTCCAGTGAATGCTCGTTCCTCTGGAGTGAAAATTGGCTGTGGAATTCAGCTTTTCTTACCGATGTAATGGAACGTTTAAACAATTTAAATTTAAGATTACAGAGAAACAAGATATCAATCATTGGCATGGCCAAGTAATTTTAGCGCGTTTTTCACATGTTGTATTTTACAATAATGCAACTAATAAACTTTTTCAGGAAAATTCGGGAAACCTATCGGAAAATTTAAATATGATTCGGCTCATTTAGGGCAAAAAGGCGACCAAATGCCGAAACCCGAGGTCAATTAGTTGCTTATTGGCTGAGAAAAAGGTACGACAAAATATGGAACGAAGACGAAATTTGCGTCCTATAATAGCGCTTTTGTTCCACTACGTGAAAAACACGCTAAAAATTGTATTTTCCCTACCCTATTTTGTCATATATCTCTTCTTTTGTGAACAAACTTTTGCTTTTTTTTTGTCTGGATTTTGGAGAGAAAAAATTAACTCATTTCCCATTCATGCAGGAATTTTCTCACAAAGTTAGTAATGTTCCAAACTATGATAGATTAAAAACTTAATATCCATTTTGCTGGATTCTTTCAGTGCCAGGTTTGAGAATTTCAAAAATGATAAAAAAAAAAATACTGAACTTTTCACAAATCCTTTTCCGATTTCTCTTCAAGACATTAATTGTTACCCACCTCAGGTACAAATTGAAATTATTGACCTACAGCACCATATTACTCTGAAAAGCAGATATAAGGAAATTATTTTAACCGCAAATGATCCGAATTACATCGAATTTTGGAAATTTGCCCCATTAAGCAATTTTCCAAATTTACGTGATTTGGAGGTCAGATATTGTTGTAGGTTTGGATCAACACATGTTTGTGAAGAAATGTTTTCTGTTATATAAACTTAATTAAATCAAAATATCACTCAAAATTAACATATGCACCTAAAACACGTAATTTTGTTAGCATCTTCACGAACTAATCCAAATATGGATGATTTAGTAAAAAAAAACTACAGATTCAAACGCCACATTATATAAGAAAGTTCTGAGTGCTTTAATAATAATTTAAAATTAAATGTTTCAAGTTGCTTATTTTTATTTTGTACCTAAGCTGATTGATCATGTAAAAATTTATCAGCAATAAAAGTTTATACTTTTGTTTTATTTGTTATACCATTTTTTTCACATTTTCACTTTATAGACCTTGCATTTAAAAATATGTTTTTGGTGTAAATAACCCATAATAAGCCTATAAGTAACATTTTTTTATTTTTGTATATTTTTTAGTTTGGTAGAAAAGTTGGAAGTGGCACGCGTAATTTTTGTTTTATCAGATTGTGGCACGCTTCCCAAAAATGTTGGCCACCCCTGACTTAAATGTATCGATTATATCCTAATTTTTTACATTCGTAATTTTTGTATCGAATTTGGGTTGTTTTTAATACCAAGCGAAGACAATTTTTTTTAAAAAAAACAAGAAAATGGTTTTTAAACAAAAAGAATAACAATTATTTCTTCTGCACAGCAAGTGTAAATTTTAAAAAAATATAATAATTCAGTTTTTCTATCTCGCGAGATCTGTAACAGTCTAACGTTTACATCGACTGTGGATTGCCTCAGAAGACATCAGTAAAAAAATATATAAAGAAAGATTTAAAAAAGTAAATGATAATTTCTATTCAAGGAAGTATTTTGAACAATTGTGGCAGTATTCCAAACATTGGCATCATCTCTAAGTGGGAAAAAATAGAAGAGAAGAAATTCTGTGTACTCGAATCTTTAGTAAAATATGTTCAAGACTTCTACAAAAATTCAATTTATCAGACAATGCAAATCGCAGCTCTTCTAATTGTTTAAATGACTTGGACAATATCTTGTTAAGCTGCAGTAGATATACTCATCCTCGAAATCATCTAAAGTTTTTTTTTCTCAAAACTGATCTCACTGCAATATCATCTTCAAAGAGTTATTGGAAAAAGCTGTGTCAAATAAAGAAACATTTAGATTTTTTGTTCAGAAGATGAAACATTTTGATATCTACTAACTTGTATAAATATTTCCTTAGACTTTCAGGGGATAATAAATAGCCTTTGTTGCTCCATATCCTCCCCCCAAATAACAATAATAAATTCAATTTTTCGCATGCATTTAGAAACGAAAATTAGAATTATCGAGTGCCAGCTCGAAGCGCTTATAACATGCACTTAGTGTTAACTCAGTCTTAGTGTTTTTTCAGTCTGGAATGTTTTTTCAGAAATTAATATTACATACTATATATCTTTTCTTCTATACTTCTTGTATTAATATTACACACCAACATTAATATTATATTCTCTCTTCGCTATTCAATGGAGAGCAGTATAACTTATTTTTATCTGAGTTTCGCATTTCTGTTCTCTACTGCAATGCTAAATGAGGTATACCATGTTGAAATGAGAAACTCCTTAGTTATGGAATATTTTCAAATTTTGAAAAAAAGCTACATTGAGAGAAAAGAGAGATAGATAATTTACAAAGTTGAAAATTTTCATCCTATTTGAAACATTTTAATGCCTGAAAATCTTCTCCTCATTCAGTTCAAGCTCTCGTCCATTTGGTGAAGACAGCCTTAATGTCTGAAGAACGAAAAATTTGTCGAATTTCAACACAATCTAAAGGACAAAGGAAGAAGGTTGAAATGCCACTTAATTCCTTTATCTTGATCTCTCCTGTGAACGTTTCCCGTGCAGTTATCGAGTTTCCGTTCATAGAAATGGTATGGGACAGAATATTTTTAGCAGACGTGTGGTGACGACCAGACCACCACAAAGGTGGTCTTTACATAGGATCACTTTGTACCTAAACATCATCAGGCCGAAACCATTTTCTTCTCATTTGGGTTTCTTCTTTTCTAGTGAAACTACTTTTCGGAGGCGATACTTTTAGCATTAGCGTGCATTAATTACCTTCGAAGCGGTGCTAATGGATCCCTGCACGAGAGACTACCGACAGAACTTGCTTGTAATTAAGTGGACTGTTAAACCGCCGTGGGTGGTCCCCGATCAAATTATAGCTCCACCTCCATTCTTTATTTCCTCGCCCCAGCGCTTAGAATCGGAGAGGAAACCAGTAATTGCGAGTAAGCTAAGAAGCACGTAAATGGTAGGACAGGCGTGTAAAAGTCGCTTACCGAAAAAAAAGAAAAGGAAGTGTAAATGTAAAATGACGCTTCTGGGCTTTACCTGAGATGGAATGATTTGTGGCACCTTTGGAAGAAATGGTTTCGGTACATTAAAGTACTTTTATAGGTTTTGTTCGATAAAAGACTTTGTTGCTGCTATAATTAGTTTTTTTACCTTTAATGTTTTAAAGTAATCTGAATTATCGATATGTTAATCTAATCAAAACATTTTGGTACATTGTATCGTTATCTAATTAAAGATTGTAATGAGTTTGCAATAGACATTTTTTGTAGCTACTTGGAGGTATTATTTTAGCTACTAATAAATTGTACTTGATTACTTTTCAAATGCCTGCTTTCAACAGTAATGATGAAAAATATGTTATAACATTCCTCTTACTAGTGCTTACATGTTTTCAGTATTTGTATGAATTTTCAAAAGTTGTGAATGTGCTATGTTTATCTCGAGAGCTGTAACTACACACATATATTTGGATCAAATGATTTTTACACTCAAGAATTTTCCATAAGATAGCGAATTTGGCAAAAATTATTTACCAAGAAGGCCAATATAGTAATCTAACTATGGAAACGTAATTGCAGAGGGTTGCCATATAACATCAAGGCAAGAAAATAAATTCGATTGCTTGATGTATCAAATATATTGTCTTATGTTCTATCAAAATCTCAATTCATTTTTTAAAATATAATCAGAAAAATTTGATTCTTAAAAAACTATGGATGTACATATACATCTATAATTTGTTACTGAAATTTTGGACTCTGTTTGCTCTGTCTGTATGTATTACGTAATCCTTTTTGCAAATAAATAACTCTATTACGCTAGAAGCGTACCTGGTTCTGCAGTTGAATAAGGCAAAGTAACTTTTAAAAAATCATAACATTAAAAATAATTCTGGATTCTAAGAACGATAAAATATCCAGCCATTCTAAAAATCAAATGTTTTATTCCACAAAAAAATAGAATACTAACTGTTGCCAAAATACACAAACAAAACTTTTACTTAATATTTACATTCGGTTACAGTGAATACGCACAAGTATAGATGCCATGAATTAATCCAAAAAATAAACTCTGAAGACATGACACTATGAGACTGTGTGTCACGCACATCTATTGTTGCGGGTTACCGTTCGTATAAGTATTTAGTTTTTCGTGTCAACTTAAAAGGCTCGTAGATGAGGCGTAATTTTGCATAGGAGCCAGGGACGTCTTAAAACTTCTTGAGGCCCTGGGCCCTACCCAAATGTAGGCCCCACACCTATGACCCTTAAAAGTAGGCAATGCATAGCATGCGTTGTGAAATACTCGTTCAAACAAAATCCGAAACAAATAAATGTACATGACTTACAACTGTACAATTGCTAGACCGACTGCCACCTTTTGACTACATGAGTAATGATGGTGTGGGGTGATAGGCCTGTACGAGGACGACGGTCATCATATGTAACCAGTTGACATGTCATCCGAATTTCCCAGCTTTTCGGACAAAACAGCCAGAAATAACATTCGACCGTTGAAGTTATTCGAATTATGGTCTTATTGAGTCGAGAACGAGAAGAGACCCCTATTGCGGCCGCGGCACTGGCCCCGGCCCAGGTCTTAAGACGTCCCTGATAGAAGCCCAGGATCTCAAGAAATCTGCAAGACGTTCCTGATTCCAACATATGAAAGACGCCACGAGCGAGGGAAAATACCGGATTATGTTATACATAAACTTCTACAAATGCCTATGTGGTGGGAAATAAAATGTCCAGTCATTATCAAAGGGAATGCAGGATTAAAAGTCATGACCAAAGTATACATTGATAAGCAAGTGTTTAAAAATCAATGATCCAAACCGAAAACATTTTTCCCATTTCCAAAAGAGAAGTCAGTCAAATCTAAATACGAAAAAACATGCTATTTCCTCAGGAAAAGGCGGGTAAATGAGCAGTTTTAGATGAGATAACGCCATTATTAAATTAATAGCCATCACCTTTCCCACCAACCCCTACAGGTATTATCTGATGAGCTATCGAAGCAATAAATCTCGATTTAAGAAATAACCCAACACTCATCTGGTTTAATAGCATATCCATGACGAACCGGTTCCCTCACTCATAAATAATATCGCCACGCCCTGATTTTAAACTTACCCTCTGCCTGTCAACACTTAGATACGGATAATAAAGAAAATGCGCAGATATGAGAGGGTTCGCCATCCAAATGCGCCATAAAACTGCCGCCAATATCACGTTTTCGCCATTAAAATGAGACATGGAGATAAAGGATTATCAGCCAAGGCATATGTCATGAATATTTATAAAATCGTTTATGTAAATGTGACATGGTTCTGTAGTCTTCATTTCGGTATTCTCAAAAGTCATTAGTGACTAAACTTGGAAATTCTCACCAGATAATTTTTTTAACAAAACAGGAACAAAGAGATAAATCAAAAAGGGAAATATTTATTTGACTGTTCGTATAGAATATAATAAGTTCTGAAGTGAATATAGAATATATAATAATGTTCTGAAGTGAAGAGAGTTCCACCAACAAAGATGAAACCAACAAAAAATATTCGACGAAAAGTAACGCATACAGTAGACTCTGGATAATTCGTAGTTGGAGGGAACAACGAAAAACTTCGAATTATCAAGAGGGTAGGGAAAAAATCTCCCAAAATACACGAAGAGAAATTTTTTTCTAACACATAAAAATTGAAAACTATGTAATAAAACAACAATTGTCCATATGTACAAAACTATTTTGAAGTATTTTTAAAAAGTACATATTATACACAGTTTAAATATTATACATAAGTTAAAAGCTCTGTATTAAATAATACATTCAATACATACATACACAATCCGACGCATCAGTTCTTCACAATAGCTGACCATCCCTTATGAACACATGTGTAGCAAGGCCACGAATTAAACGAAAGATATGGACCATTGACATGAGGTGTGGTTGGTCTATTGTCCACTTGGAGAAGGAAAGCAATAAAAGCGTCTCTTCGCCTAAGCAACCGGAAAACATAAAGAAGGTCTATCAGACAGATAGTCATCAGAGGGGCTCCGTTTCAGGGGAGACACGCAGACACAATACAACGCAAAACTTGTAAGCTCCAACCTGTTTGCTTACAGGACTGTACATGATAGTGAGTGTCCGAATTGTCGAGAGTTTTATAAGATAGCTTCGAATTATCACGTTCTGTAGTCAGGTCAGCCACAGATTTTACTTCGAAATAGTGATTGTACCAAAACGTATTGTTTTAGTTCGAAATATCAGGAGTTTTTCTAGGGACTGAGCATATACTTCAAATTGTCCTGAGGTCCGTATTATCGAAGTTTTGAATTATCGATAGTCGACTGTATTTTGCATCACACATAGATTTAAAATCTTTGTTAATTTTTTAGAATTTCATAGAAGTTTTCTTAAAATATATGTTGTATTTTTGTTTTAGGGGAGAAAATACCTCTATGCTCTTTATGTACAGTTCTCAATGCAATACTGGCTTTCTGAGATGCATAAAAAAGATAGGAGAATTGATTCGAACACCTTTGATACACTCCAAGGCATGTTCATCCAATACTGAAATCACTGTGTAGAATTCTGAATATGATTCCACTGTTGAAGAGAACTGCGCTCAAAGTTTATTAAACCATAATTTTGGCTTATTTTTCCAAAAAGGTGGCGTTGCTCCAGGATCTTATTTTAAAGGAGGGCGTTTCAGCAGTTTAATCGGTAATATTTTTAAAGTTATAGACTTAGTCGGGATATTTTTGAATCCTACTACGTATACAACCAAAACATTTTGTTGCAGAAGCATTTCCCATAAAAAGATAATGTTTTGAGAATATACTATTTTTTCTTCATTTTTTGCCATAAAATTACATTTAAATAATTTTTTTTGTAACAATATTCTTAAAACAATTTAGTATGTGTATTTAAATCATATGAAATAGTTTTATGAATATTCAACTGAATTAAAGTATCAAAAAAAAATTATCCGTTTATACTCTTTTTCAAAATTACCGTTTCGAAAATAGCCAGTGACTATTAAGGTATCCGACTACGCTAAAATTGCAAATTTTGCCAAGAATTGATAAAGTTTTTTATGATTTTATATTATAAACCACCTTATTAGCTATATAAAAATATTAAGTTTATTATTTTCCGTTCTCTAGAACAAAAACTGCAAGTATTTTATTAAAAGCAGATGCCATTACTTTAGGTAAAATGTCATACTTTAAAACGCCTTTTACGCAAAATATGTGTTTTCTTTAAATGCTCAAACAGGTCCAGAGATTGCTAAAAATTTTTGAAAATAATGAACTGAAAATTTTTGTGTATGTTCTGTATAGTAATAGAAGTGTTTTAACCATCAGATTTGTCATTCACTGTTCTATTACAAAATTTATGGTCCCTTATGTTAATATAATCACTGTTTTTTTAGCAATTTCGTATAATAACTAAGATAAAGTGCTCTAGTTTTGGTAAAAACTAAAATATTTCTTATCCTGAAGGTCATTTTGAAAATGAATAACATAGCAACACATCAGAATTGAAAAATTGAAAATTTGTTCATAAACGTTTGGTAAAGAATGGGCGACGTTTATGTTATTTTTTGTAAATTTTCACCCATTTTTTCCCATTTTAGTATTAATAATTTATTTTTCTCTTCGTAATTTTAGCATAGTTTTCTTAAAATGTACTAAAAAATCTAAAAACAACAAAAAAATCTCCATATTTCCATTTTTTTCTTAAAGTGGTCGCAAGCAGTCGGATACTTTAAATACGTGCAAACACATTTTGAAGAAATCAATAAAATAATTTGTAATAAAAAAATTTCTTTCAATAAATTTTGATATTTTAGTTCATATTTCAAAATTTTAATCATTGCGAATATACTCCTGATTCTCTCTCACGATTAAATCATCCTTCTCTCGAATAATTCGATTTGATCTTACAACAGTATTATTAGGTCCAATTACACTCAAGATTTCATTTTGCAGTAGTCATGATGTGTAGTTTCAATAATGAGAAAAATTATTTCCAAGAAGTTTTTTAAAAGTCATTGCTGAAAATTAATATTTCTTTACGATCGTATCAGAATCATTGATTAGGAATAAGAAAAAACTGCACCAATCCTTTAACAAGAATATTGTATGAATTAAGAAATTAAAAAGAGAATTTATCCATTAAAAAATGTCTACTGTATCAGAAAATTATAAGTTTTCACAGACTGAATGCTATATTTTGAGAAAAAAATTAGCATGGATGAAATAGCAAAGATTTCTCTTCTTTTTTTTTATTTATGTAACTGAATTTATTTGCGTCAATTGATTTTGAAATTTTTCTTTTCATGATGAAACGGGTACATTTAAAAACTCGTGTGCAGACGTGAACAGGAGTTACATACAAACATTTAAAACATGTGAACAGGAGTTGCATACAACATTTAAAACATGTGAACAGGAGTTACATTAAAACATTTAAAACATGTGAACAGGAGTAATCTTAAAACATTTAAAACATGTGAACAGGAGTAACCTTAAAACATTTAAAACATGTGAACAAGAGTAGTTAAACATTTAAAACAGGTGAACAGGAGTAACATTAAAACATTTAAAACATGTAAACAGGAGTAACATTAAAACATTTAAAATATGTAAACAGGAGAAACGTTAACACATTTAAAACATGTGAACAGGAAAAAAAAACCTACTAGTCCATCGATAACCAATCAATCAATGTAAATATAGAACCGGATTCATCCAAAAGCGTAAATTTTTTTTCCTGCTGATGAAAAGAATACAATTAGAATACAGTTTTTAATCTTAATGTTTTTTTAGCTTGCAATGGATAAATGAATGCTTGTAGGTGTAAAAAAATCAACCTAATACAAGTTCAGTTAAGGTGGAAAACCGCTTCATGTTATCTGCAATCAAATAAGGCAGAGCTAATATGAGGCCACATTAAGGTATCCGACAACCCTAAAATTGGGAATTTCCCAAAAATTGACAATTTTTTTATTATTTTATTTTATAGGTTATCTTATAAGCTTTATAAAAATACCAAGTGTATTATTTTTTATTCATTAGAACAAAAACTACAAGTGTTTCAGTAAAAGCAGATGCCACTACTTTAAGCAAGATATGCCATACTTTAAAATGCGTTTTACTCGAAATGTGGGCTTTTTTTTAAGTGCTCAAACAGTGGACAGCAATTGCGCAAAAAGTTTTGAAAATAATCAACTGAAATTTTTGGTGTATGTTCTGTATAATAGTAAAAGTGTTTTAACCTTCATGTTTATCAATCACTGTTTTATTACAAAATTTACAGTGCCTTAGGTGAATATAATCACAGTTGTTGTTTTTTTTCATGAAATTTCATATAACTAAGATAAAGAGCTCTAGTTTTTGTAAAAATTAAAATATCTCTTATCCTGAAGGTCATTCCAAAAATGAATAGCATAGCAACACATCAGAATTGAGAAATTGAAAATTTGTTCATAAACTTTTGGTACCCCATTTATGCCATTTTTTTTTTTGGTACATTTTTGCCCCTTTTTTCCCGTTTTAGTAATAATAATTTATTGTTCTCTTCTTAATTTTAGCATATTTTTCTTAAAATGTGCTAAATAAATTTAACATCTCCATTTTTTAAAAGAAATAGTTGTCCCAAGTAGTCGGATATTTTAAAGCAAATTGAACTTAAATATACCATTTTAAAGAACTCAACGATTTCAATCATTTTAGGGAATAGAAGTACAAATCAGTAGCGCACAAAAAAAAATTTCAAGGGAGGGGGGGGGGGGTCCATGGTCCAAAGTCCCCCAACTCGTATCATACCTCAAGACGACACCAATTGATTCTTCTGATTTTGTTAACAAAAAACAGCAAAAAATTAATTATTGAATTAATAATTAGCATTAATTAAAGAAATAAATTGTTAATTATATATACAAGTACTTAATTTTATTTTACGTTATATGTATAAGATTATATTCAATCGAAAGAAACTCAAGGGCTTTGGGGGGGGGCGGACCCCTAGGACACCCCCCTTGTGTGCGCCACTGGTACAAATAATTTGATTTGTAATAATTTCAGCGTTATTGTGGAGCCGAACAAAGAATATAAGTGATGCACAAAGTAATTCCAAGTCACAATTAGATGTCGAATTAACTTTTGTTCTGATAACATTTGAATTAAATACTCCAAACAACATGAAATTCTTTACAAGCTGTTGTGACCTCGCTGAAATAAAAACTTACTGTAAGTTCTAATTTCTGAAAACTAATGTACATTCAAATTTTCAAGCAAGAAAGCTACGTAGTCTCACTGCTTGGAGGAAAATTTACTATGCGCTTGGGAAATATTGTGCGTGTGTAAGTTAGGGAAGTGGGTACAGCTTAGCTATATAACATCCTGGTCACTTACCGTGATTCAAGATTACGATGTATGTCGCCCACAGCAACTTGTGTTTGCTTTAAGATTTAAAGCTTATAAATTATCAATCACAGCTAGAGTTTATATGAGCCTATATGGTGAATAAATAAAATACAAATGTTGATAAAATATCAAGATAAATACATACTATTATATTTACTTAAGGTATCCGACTACTTACGACAACTTTTATTTTAAAATGGAGATATCGGGTATATATTTGTTGTTCTTAGATTTGTTTAGTACATTTTAAGAAAAATATGCTAAAATTAAGAAGAGAAAACGAAATTATGATTATAAAATGGGGAAAAAATGGGTAAAACTGTACAAAAAATAACATAAACGCGGCCCATTCTGCATCAAAAGTTTATGAACAAATTTTCAATTTTTCAATTCTGATGTGTTGCTATGTTATTCAGTTTTAAAATGACCTTCTGGATAAGAGATGTTTTAATTTTTACAAAAAATAAAGCACTTTATCTTAGTTACTATATGAAATTGCTTAAAAAAAAAGTGATTATATTCACATAAGGGACCGTAAATTTTGTAATAAAACAGTGATTGACAAATTTGAAGGATAAAACACTTATACTATTATAAAACATACACAAAAAGTTTTAGTTAATTATATTTTCAAAACTTTTTGAACAATCTCTGTCCCCGTTTGAGCATTTTCTAAAAAACACATTTCGAGTAAAATGCATTTTAATGTATGGCCTCTTGCTTTAAGTAATGTCATCTACTTTTACTAAAACACTTGCAGTTTTTGTTCTAGTGAACGAAAAATAATAAACTTGGTATACTTATAAAGTTAATAGGACGGTCTATATAAAAAAAATTCATTAAAAATGTGTCAATTTTCAGCAAAATTCACAATTTTAGGGTAGTCGGATACCGTAAGTTTTTACTAGAATTCATAATAAAGACTAGAATTGATAATAAGGACTAGAATTGATAATATTTTCTTACGAATAGAAGTACAAGTAAGGGCATGCTCAAAAGGAAATGACAGTTGTTCTTTCCACAAAATTTGATTTCATTCTGTAAACAGCATTCAAACGCTAGAGACCTTAAATACGATCTTAAGACTGATAATACCCCCCGATCTAACTAGTTTATCTTGTTTTAATGCTATGACAAATATACATCAACAATAGCTGTAATGTATTTAAAAATATAAATATATATATATATATATATATATATATATATAGTATATCAGTAGCGCACATAGGAATTATTCTAGGGGGTCCAGGGTCGAAAGTCCACTATTCTCGTATCATGTTCCAATACGCCGCCCAACCTATTCTTTTGATTTTTTTTTTGTCGATTTTCGGGAACAAAAAACAGCCAAAAATTAATTATTGAATGAATAATTAGCAGTAATTAATAAAATTAATTATTAATAACAAATACTTAATTAAATTTTATGAACTATATGCATAGGATTATAATCAATCGAAAAAAATCAAGGGTTCTGCGGGGGGAGTCCGGATCCCTAGGACCCCCCTTGTATGTGCCACTGATATATAATGTGTGTGTGTGTGTGTGTGTGTGTGTGTGTGTGTGTTGTGTGTGTGTGTGTGTGTGTGTGTGTGTGTAATCATGATATATTCAATATATTACATCAAAAAGAAATATACGTGAAAGTTTGCCAATATGTTTTCTATGCATGAATCTCATGAAGCACATTTCTGAAGCCTAGATAAGGAGATATATTATTCACATATTTTAATTATTTAAGTTAGGAATTGTAAAATGCATTAGACAAGAATGTGAGTAACATTTTCTACATTTCCTTCAGAAACATACACATTTAACGATATGAGACAAATTATTTACTACAGGGTAAATTAATATATTTTTTTAGAAAAAAAAATGCTGATCAGAATTTTTAAAAATGCTTTCATCGCACATCTTTGGATAAGTGTACAGATGTTTTAATGCATTTTCTTACATTAAACCAGAGGTTCTCAAACTTTTTTTATCTCATAGACCCCTTGCCATGTTTTTCCCTTTCGGGTAGACCCCTGCTTACATAAAATTAAATTTTTGCAAATGTATCAACTTAAATGTCATTACCTCATAATAATAAATTATTTGAATGTCTTGAATGTTTAATATAATTCTTAAATTTTTTTAAAAATTCGTAAAATCTTTTACAAAATTAATACAAATTATACAGTAAAGTATATAATAGTCAGCTCTGATTTGTAAAATAGTAATAAATGCTTCAATAAAGGCTTTATGATTATTTCAAGTTTATCAACTAATGCGAAACTGAACGCAAGAAGATTGGAAAATAATGTTAAAATCAACTCATTGCACTATCGGAAGAATGTTTTACAATCGAAAGCTGTACAGGAAATTTCATGTCTTTATCCCAACAACGTTCCAAGAATGAAAGTTGCAAAATGGCAAAATCATCAATCATACTTTAAAATCCATCCCAGCATTCCACGAATTTACAATATTTGGCACAGGTATTGTGTATATACCTTTTCAATATGTTCCTGGAATTCCGACATGTTACCAACAGACTTTTGAGCTTCTGGTTCGTTGAAAAGTACTCTGTGCAAACGCAGATCAAATGATTAATGGATTGATGGAAAAGATCAATCACTAGAAAATATTTCTGGAATTTTTACATCTATGAAAACATGTGATGCAGGAAATATTCAAGGGAAAAAATTAGGAGATCTAACATTTAAATAATTGGTCTATATATAATCATTACAAACATTATTAAAAGCGATCTCAAAATCATTCGAAAAATGTGTATACCCCGACTGAATCTAATAATATCCAGATAAGAAACTTAATAAAAGAAAGCATGACTTGAATTGCATAGATAAGATCTTAAATTATTAATCTGATAATGACAAAAATTGCCAATTTCCATGTTTGATTAATCTTTTCCTGTCACTGGAATCTGAATATGATATTTTGGGCATTTCATTGCTGCGTACCTAATTAAAAATAATTACGAAACAAAAATCTTAGAGAGTGATGAGACGAGTAATGCTAGATAAAGGGATTTAAACAACACATCTATTATTTATTTATGAAATCTTTCAGAGTTATTCCTTAACCATGTAGTTTGCAAGCTTTTATCTTTAAAATAGTCGATAATATTGTTACGTAAATGGGGATTCGAGGATTTTATGTAATTAGTCTCAAAGTGCCTAACAGTTCTGAAGTGGCGTGCTTATTTGGAGGACAGAACCCAGGATCTTTGGATCCGAAACCGAGTCTTAACCACTATACCAAAATGATCACCATGGTGCGGAGGTTGTTACTGGCTTATATAAATTGTATCGCTACACACTCCCCTGCCAGTGAGTTGGTTAGGCGAATGAATGATATAGTTGTTAATGGGAGCGGTCATTTGATGGATGAGTTGTGTCACGTTAATCTGACGAATTTTTTCCCCTGGATTGCCCTTTTTTGCGGGTAGATGGCGCCACGACAGATCAGTTTCAGGTTTCGCTTTTCTTAGTTAAACAAGGGTCCCCAAATGAAGTGGCGAGCTTATCCGGAGGACAGAACCCGGGACCTTTGGATCCGAAACCGAGTAATTTAATCACTACACCAAAATGATCGACATGATGTGGAGGTTGTTCCTGGCTTATATAGATTATATCGCTACAGTTCTTTAAGAGCGAGGAAAATTTATTGCGGAGAAACAATACAGGATACGACAGCAAAATACGCAAAATAATTCACAGAAGGCCTTCACATATGCTACAGAGCTTAGACACAACTATCAGTATCTAAAAGTACATATGCGTAATGATTAAGATTATTTGCAAACACTCGCTCCTTAGTAGCAACTAATCGCTAGTCGACTCTTCGACGGTCAAAACAATACTGGCTCAATTTCAACGAGTCACTTCTATTTATAGGCTACACGACATCTTTCACGAAAGGTCCGCATACGTCATACATCTAGGTTCTCGCAACCTCTATCTAGCGTCTTCGGGGGGGGGGGAAACTGAAGTGGAAGGTAAACCAGAAAATTAAAGTGAATCGAGAGCCCCCGTCAACTTGAGAGCCTACCCTTTAAACTTCTCGGACGGGCCACTTTCAGGCCCCCAATCATCTCTGATTGGCGAGCGTAGCAGATCTACACATGATGCTTCTCACTTTAGTCCCACTCCATCAGTGCTTGGAGACAATAGGCTGGCACATCTGACACTTACTTCGACGTCGTACCTAGTTCACCATTTGGAGGGCAATAAATAACTCTGTCACTTTGACACTGATGGTATGTTTTTGTCATAACAGACCAACATTCTTTTTCATTTAAACAGATTACGATCCACATGTGCGAAGTGACCAGACAAATTACATTGTTCACAAAAGCGTTCAATCTATAGATAGATGAGACTAAAATCATCTAGGTGTCGGAGAAAGAAAAGGTATGGCGACATCAAAGCCGTTTTCAGAGTTGGCTCACGTCTGTTATCCCCCAGGCCTGAGAGAAGAATTCTCGGTCTTTTTTGGAAGATACAATGTCCCATTGGGACACCCCGATTACCCTGTTCATCAAACATGAGACGTATTGTAGGGGAGTGTTCGACTAATGAGCTGACGTCACACTATAAAAGGAAGTTTTGGTTAACTCGAATAGAAGAAAAAAAAGAATTTGTTATACTTGTTAAATTTAAAAGATAATCTTTTCGAAAGCACAGGTCACAACAGCTTTATTTATGAAAATATCAAATCTTTCGTGGTATATTTTAATATGTATTATTCAGAATATTGTAACACAATTCTAATAACTATTTTTGAAAGTAACAAATATCTACCAATATTATTTTTTATTTAGTAAAATATTAGATGGGAAAAAAACTTATGATGTAAAAAAAAGAGAAATGAAAGAAGAAGAAAAATTGGAGTTAGTTTTTAAACTATTTTCTGTGCATAAAAGAATTTACAGGTAATTTCTAACATTTTCCCCTTTTCAAGAATTCTTTCCTTTGATTTGAACATCCTCATTAGTATTATTTGTTTGCATGCTAAATACAACATTTTAGTTCCAATTTAGCTTCGATTATTGATTGACAGGTTTGTTCTACAATTTTTTTCTGCAGATAAATTTCATCTATAAATTTACTCCTAATTAATACTGTGCAGTTTTTAAAGTATATTTTGTTTTAATACCTATCCTAAGCATCTTTATGAATTAAAGAAATTTTTCATCAACAGGGAAAGTATTACTTAATTTTTTACAACACATAACAAAATATGAGATTGTTTCTCAATTTTTTTTTAATGAATATAAAAATTTTAAATAAAGGAAAGAAAAATTGCATAGCGATTCTAAAAAATTGCCAACTTGGCGAGCTCTCGTGTGTTGTCCGTCCGAATAGCAACCTCTCCAGAAAACGTAATGCAAGAGCGAAGATGGCGAAAAAGTGAAATAATCACAAAAAATCATTAAAATTTTTTTTTTACTGGAAATCGTTTTAAAGTTAAAATACTTTTGGAAACTTATAAAGTCGAAAAAGAAAAATTAATTAAAAATTAAATACAAATTAATATTAATTATCTAATTAAAAAACTTAAATGGAAAAAATAAAATACACTATTTTTAAAACCATCATTTACTGCCTCACCATTCCTTTCTCTCAATTTCATACTTTCAAACAGTTCGGACATGTACACTTGCCTCCGAAAGTCTGCGTACAGTCGATCATCTTTTTTATTTATTCAAAGATCATTTATTAAATGGAGTCTTTCTGAATCAATACTATTTTTTATTGATTTGTCTAACATCGTAAATTCAGATAGTATAAGCAACAATCACATAATTATTACATAAAATAATACAAATATTTATAACTTAAGAACGACACAAATCGTGTGCGGCAAAAGTCTGCGTACACTTGAAAAAACCTTTACAATAATGAATTGAAAATAAAAGTTAATACTTTTTAAGCTATTCCGTTCTTTCTATAACTCTCTCATGATATTTGTTAGGGATTTAACTTGCTTAGTTGTCTCATCTGTGGATATTTTGTTCCATTCATCTACTATAACAGATTTAAGCATTTCTTTAGATGTTATTGCGTTCTCCTTGTTTATTTACTCGAGTAAATCCCACAAATGCTGTATTGTGCTTAGGTCTGAGGACTAGGGTGGCTTATAGAATTGGTTAGGGACATATCAGAACAGCCATAGCTTCACAATTCTTCAGAATTTTAGCCATTTGCTTGGCTCTTTTGTCCTACTAAAAATAAAATCATCACTCACCGAAAGTTTCTCGGCATATGTCGTGATATTTTGCTTCAATAAGTTCAAGTAATCAATTTTGTACATTCTTGATTCAATAAATTCCAGATTACTAGCCGAAAGGCTTCCAATGCACCCCCAAACATTATGCCTCTTTTGCCATGTTTGATAGTCGAAAAAGGATTCCCTTTCTTAAGATCTGTCCAGGAATTTTTGCAGGCATATTTTGGTTCTTTTTGATGCCAAATTACAAAAAAATACTTTCTATTGAATATGTTACATTTTTCGAATAATTATGTGTCCTATTTGGATGTTTTTTGGATGTTTTGTTTTTGTTTCTTAGCTCTTTTCACTCGAGAGATGAATAGTTTCTTGAGTGCAACTCGGCTATGATAGTTATTATTTTTCAGTTCCCTTCGAATTGAGGTTTAAGTCACATTTTTTGCTAGACCTCATCTACACTTTTAGATATTTATGAAGCTTATAGTGTTGGAGTTATTTTTATAGAGCGAATTACAAAGCAAGATTCTCGAGGTGACACTACAGACGGGCGGCCGGTTCTTGGCGTGGACGGTGAAATTTTAGTTGATTTGTAGTTTATGAACACTTTTTGAATCAATGAATGTCTCCTATTAACAGTTTCAGCAATTTCTTTAAAAATTTCCTCCTTTTCTGAAGATTTCTGATGATTTTTCTTTCAATAATATATCGATCTCTATTCTGTTGCCTGCCATGAAACCAAAAAGGTTTTCAAATCTCAAATCCTAAATAAATCGTAAAATAAGTTTATAATTACTTAAAAACCTGATTTAGTGCAATTATTTTACAATGAAAGGTCTTTAAAAGCTCTATTTTGTAAGTGTACGCAGATTTTTGGCGCGGGTGGTTGGTGATTATTTGGTGATAATTCTTATTTTTTTTATGTTAAGTGAAATTTTGTTGCTGTTGTTTTAATAAGGAAATTTTGAAGAATCCTTGACAGATGTGCTGATTTTCTGAAGCAAGATCTTGATAGTAATTATAGCATAAATACGTAAGATGATTGCCTGTACGCAGACTTTCGGAGGTAAGTGTATACGAAGATCCAATTAAACTCTTTTTCATACACCATTCTAACACAGATTTCTTTTCTAAAGCAGCAACATAGCAAAAAACCTTTTAGAATACTCAGCGTACTTCAACATACATTTTCATCCATTTAATTTACAACAATATTAATATAATTGGTGGTCTTCGTGAGCATCTGTAAAAATTTGTAGGAAGAAAGAGAAATTTACCTTGAAAAAACGTATCCGCACCAGAAGAACGAAGCCAAAAAACGATCTGTCTAATATTCCACAAAATGTTACACGAAAAAGTAAACTCAGAAATGCGAGCTAACGACAAATGATTCGCAAACTATGGAAATGTTTGAGAAGAAATCAAATTTTTAAATCGTCTGCATAAATACTAACCAATAAAAAATTCATTTTGTTCACCAGAAGAAAAAAATAAAACGATACCCATAACAAAACAAATAACAGATTTGAAAAAAGAAAAATTTTGAAAGAATAAAATTACAAAAAATATATTTTTAAAAAAATGATGCTTTTCAAAATTATTCAAATTTAAAAAACGTACTGGGCATGCGCGAAAATATGCAGATAAGATTTTTACTTCACAGCTCGGTAACCACACTTGGCGCGCTTATCAATCTCGAGAAAAATTAAAAAGATAAATCGCGCCAAACAATGCCTTATTGGCTGAGAAAAATTTGGGTCCTAGTGCATGATAGTAGCTTGTGCTGCCATCTATGATATACTATTACAAGTAAGAGCCTAAATAATTTTATTTTTCAATAATTCATCATTCTTATTAAAACAAAAATATCTCAGAAATACCTTGCAAATGTTTTTCCAAACTATGCATTTTTATGCAACACATATCAAGAAATCACAATTTAAAAAAAAGGGGGATATGTAAATAGAATATGAAAGAAAACGGACATATTTTTAAATACAAGGAAATTATAGAGGAAAATAAAAATATCACCACTATTTAACTAAAAAAATTATTATATTCAATCTTTAACTTCGTAATTTTTATAAGAAATGTGGCTCAAATTTGAAATTGATTTTAACTGAAAAAAGTCCGAAAATACATTAATAATACAGAAAATATAGGAAATATACATAAATGGAAGACAATAAATAAATAAAATAAATAAATCTATGGAAAATATTCCGCAGGTAATTTATGAAATATATTATTGACACTAATTTAATCAGAAGTATCTCACTTTCAGATCCTTTCCTTCTATTCACAAATAGTTACCTAACAATACTTTATTTCTCAAATAACGAAAAGAATAAATTTTTCTTAATTCAATCGTAATATTTTTGCTAAAAATTGCTTCTATGATCATATATTCTAAAGAAAAAAAGGTATTCTTCCTCATTTTAAAATCTTATTTAAAAACTACCAACTTTTATTGAGAAAAATTATTTAAGATGTAGCTGAAAGTTTAAAAAAATTAATACACTTTTTTAAAAACCTCATAGAATATAATTATCTTTTAAATTGTTGCGGTAATATTTTGCTTTTTTTTTATGAAAGTTATTACTGAAAACAGAGTAGAGCTCGTATTGCTAAGCAGAAACTTTATTTTTAATCTGTTTTTTATTTCAAAGTTAAGGTCTTTTACTAATAGATGGCAGCACCAACAAACTTATGTTTAGTGGTATAATTTAATTAATACCAAACAAAAAGTTTTTAAAAAAATTATTGACTTTTACTAAAACAAAATTGGCAATAGCATAAAAAACACGAAATTTGAAATGTTTTGACAGAAATATAAAATTTTATCATTGAACCTAATTTTTTGTGCAAGTTACAATTATTTCCCCCTATTCTATTTTTATAGCAATTAAATAAAATATTATAAAATATTAATATTCAAAATTTTAGCTAAACTTAATGTTATAACAGATTTTCTACAATCTGAAATACGTAATTTTTATTTCTTTCTTATAATACATTAAATATTGCAATAAAAAAGTTATCGAATTCAAAATTCAAAGAAATTATTCAAATTTGCAAATTATATTTAAAAAAAGCCTCAACAATTCCTTTAAAAGAATTTTACTTTTTCATTCGAACATGTTCTTCAAAAATCATTAGTTTTTTTACATAACTTAGGTGATAACTCTGCTACATTAGCTAAACAGCTAATAATAAGTTGTTTTAGTTGTTTAGCTAATAATATAACAGCTACTCTATATTAGCTAAACATCTAATAATTTTTGGAACAATGTTTGGTTCTTTTCCGTTTCGCCAGTGCTGACAATAAGTAGCTAAAAATGATACCACAGACTCAAAACAAAATATTCCCGATGATAACTTACAGTCTTTTCTTATCAGTAGCATCTTTTTCATAATAAATCAATGATGGATGAAAAACCAATGAGAACCTTCACTTATTCATATTTTATAAGTGTATATTGTGTGTTGTCGCCAATAACCGCAACTTAGTGAGATTTGGTCCAGCGAAATGGAAAAGTACCCAATATTTAAACATGTCGCAGAAAGAACTTAAAAACTTCTTTTTTTTTTTGGAGCTTAAGGAAAAAAATAACTTTTAAAAATGGAGCAAAAGCTTTAAAAAATTTCGGTCATAAAAATTCGAAGAAGTGTTTTTTTTAATAAAGTTTTTTTAAAATCTTTTTTACTAAGTTACAGGTTTTGTGGCATATGAAGCAACATAGGCTATTATCCCTTTGAAATGAATAGATGTCTTCCCTTTCTTATTTAATATATATCAAAAAACTTCTTCTGCAAAAAGACTGAAAAGTTTGCGTATCAACTGTTGCATGTTCCAAAAGTTCTCTGAAGGTGATATAGCATGAGTCTATCTTCAGTATATTCCACAAGTTATTTTTCGAAAAGTATATTTGCCACTCATTAAAGAGAATGTGTTCCAAATCATTATTTTCTTTGCTGGTGTTACTCATAGGATTGTTCATTAATTGATATTTATACAGGAGCCCTGGAGTTATAATCAATGCAAATACTTAGTATCACATCTCTTCTGTTATTGGTCCAATTAGATATTATTTCTATAGATGGGATATGTTTCCTGAAGCTCTGTGATATTTTCTGGTATTATAGTTCTCAACGGGTTTTTTTTAAATTATTTTTCTGAGATTGTTGGTTTTGGTATCTTCAGAGACAAACAATCCAGTCAATGTGTAATAATCTCGCCTGCGCGCCTAAAGGTGTAGGAGGATTGGAAGGAACACTAGCCATAGTTAAACAAAACAATTTAATTTATTCACAATATTAATCAGCACACAAATTCAATCGTGCAAATCTAAGAGATGTCCCTAATTAATCACTAAGCCGACAATAAAAGAGGTAGGCGAGATATGAGAACACGAACCACACTTACTCAAGGCGATCACTTTAACTTCTTAGCTATTTATTCTGGATTTAATCCAAGTGACAATTCGTCACCTTAAGTAATTCAACTATCAAATATTAAATACCCGTGATTCACATTCAATTTGATTAATCTCTGCTCCGATAGCAGTCTATTCTATCTTTCTCCTAACCTGAAAACCAATATAGTAGTCTTAATTAACATAATTACGTTCTTTTCTTCGAAGCCCAGTTTTATAATAAAATTATTTTTAAAGACCAGAAATTTTGTAATAGATCCGTAACTTATCGATGACTTGTTTGGTTAATTTAAAAATTAATAAACAGAAACTCTTAACTTTCATGAAAACTACGGAATCGCCAATATCAAAGAACCCAGTGAAACTGAAATTTTCTTCAATATTCTCGAAAGTTTTACCAAGTTTCAAGCTGAATAAATTATAGGACACACGTCAATATATGTGGCGACTTTTTAAATATATAAATTTTTAAATAGATAATAATTTTATACAAATAATTTTGACGAAATAAGTTTTGGGTTAACTCTAATGTTAAATTTTACTTGTAACCCTAGAGGTAATTTGGCAATTTATTTACAAAATTCCTTTAAAATCTCGCCAAAATTGCCAAATTGCATCCAAAATTTTATTTAAACTCTTTTATAATTGACACATAAGTTATTTTTCATCGAGTTACTTACTCTTGATGCTCTCTACATTATTGCTTTAAAATTAAACTTAAACATTTTAGATGCTTTCTTTAAGGTATCCAACTACCCTAAAAACGTGAATTTTTCAAAAATTGACACATTATTTTATGATTTTATTTTATAGGCCATTTATCAGCTTTATGAAAATACCAAGTTTATTATTTTAAGTTCACTAGAACAAAAACTGCAGGTGTTTTAGTAAAAGCAGATGCCATTACTTTAAGCAAGATGTCATACATTAAAACACGTTTTACACGAAAAAAGTCTTTTTGAAAATGCTCAAACGGGGACAGAGATTGCTCAAATAGTTTTGAAAATAATTTACTGAAATTTTTGGTTTATGTTCTGTATTATAGTAGAAATGTTTTAAATTTCAGTTTGATCAATCACTGTTTTATTTCACAATTTACAATCTCTTTACGTGAATATAATCATTGTTTTTTGAAGCAATTTCATGTAATAGCTAAGAGAAAGTACTCCAGTTTTTGCAAAAATTTAAATATCTCTTATCCTGAAGGTCATTTAAAAAAAGAATGGTAAAGTAACACATCAAAATTAAGAATTTTTTCATAAACTTTTTGTAAAGAGTTTATGTAATTGTTTTTAAATTTTTACCCATTTTAGTAATACTAATTTCTTTTTTCTCTTTTCAATTTTAGTATTTTTTTCTTAAAATGTTCTAAATAAATGTAAAAACCACACAAAAAAATCTCCATATTTTTTTTAAGGCCTTTGATCTGAGAATGAAATGCAACAGACGAGATGAATGTAAATTTCTAAAAAAAACATAAAATGACCCGTGAATTTATTTTGAAATATCTAACTGTACCATTTTTCACAGGAACTAAATTTATTAACAGTTTCTATAACATAGTTAATTCTGAAAAAGAAAGAAGACTTTGTCCTTATCTATATATTCCCTTGGGTATTCTATATCCATCCCATAGGAATAGAATTCACTCAAACACGCAAAAAATTATAAAGCAAATAATAATCCTGATTTCGCGCTAACATCCGAATTAGAGCACCAGGCCAAGTCTTCTGTCTTCAACCACGAGACCCCGACTTGAAGACAGAGACCTCAGTTCCCGCGAGTCCTGAATCGCCAGAGCAAGATGCTGACTCTTCTGCATCAACGTACGGTTGAAAGAAGGGGGGGGGGGGATATAGAATTCGAAAACGAAGAAACTGAAAGAGGGGGAAGGCAACAGGCCTTTTTGATGCTTGCCAGAACACCTTTAGGAGACCTCCCACTACTACTTGGGGTGAATATTTTTCTTCGCCCCCCCCTCGTACCCTACACCCTCGATTCGCGATGTGAATACTTTATTGCCTGAAAGATCATAAAGTAAGGGTGGTATGTGGACCAGATCGTCTGCGTAATAAAGTAAGAGGTGACTCGGTAGGCCCTTCACATTTAGGGTGCTGTTTATTGTTTTTAAGTTCTTAGAGTGTGTGTTTTGAGTTGTCTGTGGAGGAGGGACAGTTAAAAATAAAAATAATAAAGATATGATTAGAATTGAAGCTTTTATTATTCTCAATCATTTTAAGGTATTTTTAATAATAAATTTTTAATGCTTTCTAAAGAATACAAAATTATTAGTACAAAATCAAATTAAAAATTTTTAAACGAAGAGAAAAATGTTTATAAAAAAATTTAAGTGGAGAACAAAAATTGTCCATCAAATGTACGAAAAAGAATAGTTTTTTTTTTCTTATTGTTTAACAAAATCATTTTTTGTTAAGATATTATAACTCTTTTTATTATAACATTATAATTTTTTAAAATTATAGTTATGTTAAGCATTAATTTTATATTAATTTTTATCGATTTCATCCTAAAATGCAGTCAAAATTTTGTGAATAAAAGAAGGAGAATTTTATGAAAAGTTTGCTTTTTACTCTTCTTCACTTTAATGTCCATTTATTTTCTTTTAAACAAAAAAAACTTTTAAAAAACTAAAGAAATTAAATTAGAAATTGGTTATTTTAATTTATAAATTTTTATAATAACCATTAAATATATTCAAAAGTATTATCAACGAAATGTAATCAAACTCCAGTAAAATTTGAAAATGTATTTCGTCGCAGAATATATATTCATTATTCACTTCCTCGTTAACTATTTCAATTAAAAGCAGATCCCCCTCCAAAAAGCAGTCTTTGTTAGAGTCTTTGTTAGTATTATTTGGAATGCAAACCAATAAATGAGAATAAATGCTAATTTTTTTTTTCGTATTGAAGAATAAATATAAAAATATGAAATATTTGATTGAATGTACAAGGCATAGTACGAAATGATTTCAAGACAGTAGCGCACACAGGAATTTTTCAAAGGAAGGCGGGGGGGGGGCTTTAGGGTCGAAAGTCCCTCACTCTCGTATCAATTCGAATAAATAATTTTAGTATTAATTAATAAAATTAATTTTCAATAACAAATACTTAATTAAATTTTTCGTACCATATACACAAGTTTATAATCAATCGGAAAAAAAATTAAAGGGTTATGGGAAGGGGTCCGGATCTAAGGACCCCCCTCCTTGTTTGCGTCACTGTTTCAACATCATTTGCTGGGGGGAAAAAGGAGTGGAAAAGTTGCTCTCTAAAAGTGAAAGATTTTTTTTTAAAGAATTTATTTCATTTAACTTGTTTTTAATCTTTTGTTAAAAAAAACCCTTTTTTAGAAATAAAACTGAAATATATTTTTGATGGAGTAATTTATTAATGCCTCCTCTCCACATAAAAACAATTAATGTTTCTGATGCAAACATACTCATATTTTCAGGATGTTTCCAAATTCGATCAACATATTCAAAGGAGTGATGATAGGCAGCATGGGGACGACAAATCACCAAAACACATGGGGTTTCAAACCATGTTTAGTCGGAAAAATTCGCAAAAACAGTTATGAAAGATGTTATATCGAGTGGCATGAAAAGGGTCAAAAAGAGGTGAGAAATACATTTATAAGACATATTGCATGTGTGGCGCTAACACTCATTTATTACTTGTAGGTGGCGCTGCCATTCCCTCACCATACTGTACATAGTTTACCATTCACTGCGTACATGTGGCTCCGCCATTCTACCATACTATTCTATAATGTAAATAGATACCACTATTTTTACTTTAGTAGTTTTGTACATATGTTGATATTAATCCCAATACAATTGCTTTGCTTCTCTATACAGCCGTTATTCGTCCTATTATTGCTTATGCTTGTCCAGTCTGGGGCTATGCTGCTAATACAAACATTAAAATTCTTGATACTGTCCAAAATTCATACATACGTATGATCGTCAAAGCCACTAGATATATGCGCAATGACGACATATGGAATGCTTTAAAAATCAGTAGCTTTAAATCTCACATTCAGAAAATTGCAATCAACTTTTTTAATGCTATCCCAGATACAAATAACGATAATATGTTAAACTTAATACCATACGATCCCAATATCAATACCAAAAGACCAAGAAGAATACTTCTTGATTCTTACAGCCCTCCTTAATTGTTCCTATTTTTGCAATAATTATTAGTATGGCATCTTAGTAAATTCTAAAACTTTTATTTACTTTCTTAATTCTCAGCCCCCAGGGCAGCCAATTAGAGTCTATGTTCACGCTTCCACCGACCAATCAGAGAGCAGTCTCTAACCTCTCACTCATGCTAAAAAAATCCACTGTACCCAGATGAAGAACCATAGTCACGCCTCCCGTATCTCATCGTCTCAGCCAATCGCCCTGACTCTTGTGAGCAGAATGAGAAACTCCACTATCGCCATGCCCCACATCGAAGATAATCAAGATATGGGATTGAGGACTGCCCGGATGCCCACACTACAACGCCCATTCAATACAATTGTTTAGCTTAGCTTGTCCATCTCGGTTGTTTGATTTAACTGAGTACGTGGATTAGCTCTCCACACATGTTTACAATACGTGGAGTGCATCCAGCTTAAAGTAAGAAATGCAACGGCAAGTGGTTGTCTCAGGAATTGTCGAAGTTGCGGCCGCATTGGTCAAAGCACAGCCAACACCGACGGTCGAAAGATTGTTGAATGTGTTCAAGCAATTCCGGTGGGCTAGGGACGACGATCCGTGCCGCGAAATCCTCCACTGTAGCAATCCGCGTCTCATACAAGAAGCCCTAGAACAAGAAATCCAAGGAATTAAAATCCGGGGAGCGTGGAGGCCAAGCAACCCATCTCCCAGGATATGTTGCTATGGAGGTTATTGTGCACCGAAATCAAAAAATGTGCTGGTGGACCATCACACATGAACGACGCGTTCTGGTGCGCAGCGGTCGGAACTCCCTGCAACAACTCCTTGAGAAGTGAGAATTGTATAAACGTGCTTTACATCTAATAAATGTATTTCTCGCCTCTTATTGCTTCTTTTCATTCCACTCGACATCACACACTTCATAAATGTTTTTGAGAATTACTTCGAATAAACGTGGTTTGCGGCCCCATGTTCTTGGGCAGGGATGGCGAACCATTGGCACACGGCACAATATTTTAGGCCCTCCAGCAATCAAAATGGTTTGCATTTTATTTTAAAATAACGAAGTTCACTTTGAAATACAGTCGAATGTCATTTATCCCAATCAATTGGGACCGGACACCGTAAGAATACGCGATTGTTCGGATAACCGAAAACCAAATGCAATCCATGCAGTATATGATACTGGACACTGTACAAATATTGAAAATCCTCACTCACGGGAAACGTGTTTGAAGTAAAAGCAAAATAGGTGCAAAATGAATGTCGCAATTTTACCTTGATTGGAGGAAATAATCACTTATTTTTCGCTGTACCATTGTACACTTTCGTTTTTTCGCTGAAGGGTGATTCTCTTTAGCAGCAAGAGTTGAGTAGGACAGCACTCTGATTGTTGTTCGTACCACTCCATGGCAGTCTCTAACTCAGAAAACGCGTCAGTATTTGATGGACCCTTGTTACTTTCGTTGTTGTTGTCCTCGTCCTCATCCGTTTCATCGTCGACAGGGTCGATTCTTCTTGCACGGAAGTCACAATCTCGTCATCATTTAGCATTTGAAATCCTCAGTCTTCTGCATCGCATGCCATCCAGGTTTCTACATCAACAAAACTTAACAAAAGAGCACGTATACACCCCCTCACTTGGAAACAAACTGACCTTATGTTCCGCGCAGATGTTTACGAAATCACACAGCTGAAATTCCCCAAATATCCCTCACCTTGGGTTTTCCCGTCACTTTTAGACTCACACGAAACTACTGTTGAGCATTGCACTCTTCGAAAACGTATCCGGACTTTAGTTCGGATATTTGACGCTCCGGATAATAAGCGTTCGGATAAACGACGTTCTACTGTATTCTGTAATGACGTTCTACTGTATTACGATTGATCAGTCACGGGGAGCACACTCTCTTTTGTTATTGTCTTGCTTTATTTACGTCGTGGACTACAGTTGCTTATGATGCAAAATTTGTCTACGTATAGCGTAGTCAATTTCGTTGACATAACTGTATTTTTAAAGTTTGTGTTATATTTATGGTCTTTAACAGTTATTTAACATGGTATTTGCGCAAAAGAGCAAGACACTAATTGTAACAGAGAATTTCAAATTTGGCTAGAAACATGGCATTATTAGTAAAGGCGACAAAGTAATGTGTGTTTTATGCTCTGGAATAGTGGTATGCAGAACATCATCTTTAAAACGGCATTTTGAAACAAATCACAAATCCTCATGTCAAAAAAGTGAACCATAGCAAAAATAATTAATTGCTTAGAAACCAGTTGGCAGATGACTCCAATCCAGCATGCATTCTGCTAAAAGTAACATCTTACAATTGTAATACAAATTATTTGTCATCCAATCTGTAACAACAGAAGTTACACTATTGTTACTATAATTTGAATTACAGGTATAAATAAAACATTTACAACTATACAGTGCAAAAGGTATTTTTTTCGTAGTAAATATAGAGTTTTGAGTTATTAGTATTTAGTCTTATTATTTCCCAATAATCACAGGTAAAATTATTTGACGGCGTGTCTTTACCTCATTAAACACTTCTTTAGAAGAAATGGCACTTTGATCCATAAAGGTTCGCCACCTCTGTTCTAGGGTGATTCGCGTCGTCCCCATGATGCCTAATATCTCCTCTTTGAGTTTTTCGTTCTAATTCGGCAACATCCTGTATGCATGTGTCTGTGTATGTAAGTTCGATTTATACTTTTTTCGAAAAAATTATTTTCTTTCAAGCAAATTTTTAAAAATACATAAATTTTTTTAAAAATAAATAAATTTATTTATTAAAATTACAGTACAGAATGGGAAAAATACATTACATATACTTTATTGTAAGTATATTGTACCCTACTAAAAGTTATGTGTGTGTGTCTTTTAATATTTACCATTTTATTTATTTATTTATTGTTGTCGACTATCTATTTAAAACAATTTCTTAAATTATATAAAAAAAATAAGATTTAAGAACTTGAAGGAAAAATAGATGTGTAGTGCTCCATTCCTCTAAAAAATTTCAAATTTCTCGAAATTTTGGAAACATTTTATATAAATAGGTGAATTGTTACCTAAAAATAAAGATGCACATTCAATTCTATCTTTCTTTTCATGTCACACTTAAAGGTTATTAAGATAAAACTAAAAAGAATTTTTTACTCGTCTCTTTCCGTTCCAAAGCAAGTGAATGGCAAATTTTATCCTAATTAACCAGTTTGATCCGGTCAAAAAGATAGATTTTTTTTCATTCTTTCTTTTTTTTTCTTCAAAAATGAGGTTATTCAGATATTGTATTCTATCAAAAAGGTCAATGAATATTTATTTATTTATTTATTTTTGAATCCTCTAGTTTAAGTGTGGCCAACCTTTTTGGGAAGAGTGCCACTATTTGATAAAAAATAATTATGCATGCTATTTCCAACTTTTCTATCAAAAAAATGTGTGGAAAAGTGAAAATAATTTTACTTATAAGCTTAAGGTATCCGACTACCCTAAAATTGTAAAATTTTCCAAAAATTGACAATTTGTTTTTATTTTATTTTATAGGCCTTCTTATTAGCTTTACCAAGTTTATTATTCCCCATTCACAAGAACAAAAACTACAAAAGCAGATGTCATTACTTTAACCAAGATGTCATACTTTAAAACGCGTTTTACTCGAAATGCGGTTTTTTGAAAATGCTCAAACGGGGACAGCGCGCGATTGCTCCAAAGTTTTTAAAAATAATGAACTGAAATTCTTTGTGTAGGTTATGTGTAATAGTAGAAGTGTTTTAACCTTCAGATTGATCAATCACTGTTTTATTACAAAATTTATAGTTCCTTATGTTAATATAATCACTGTTTTTTAAGCAATTTCATATAATAACTAAGATAAAGTGCTGTAGTTTTTATAAAAATTAAAATATCTCTTATCCTAAAGGTCATTTCAAAAGCAACACATCAGAATTAAAAAAATTGAATATTTATTTATAAACATTTGGTACAGAATGGGCTGTGTTTAGGTTATTTTTTGCAAATTTTTACGCGTTTTTTCCCATTTTAGTAATAATAATTTCCTTTTCTTTTCTTAATTTTAGCATATTTTTGTTAAAATCTAAACAAATCTAAAAACAACAACAACAAAAATCAACATATCTCCATTTTTTTTCAACAAAAAAAAGCTGTCGCAAGTAGTCGGATACCTTAATATGGGATTTTTACGCAAATAGCATATTTTTCAATGCAAGTCTATGGAGTCGAAATTTAAAAATAATGTAATAAATAAGACGAAAGTAGAAACTTAGGTTTTTACTTCAATAATCTATTTTTAGATCAACTAATTAGGTTAGGTATAAATTCAGTATTTACTTAATGTGGCTTTTGAATTACTACTTTTTATTACCAAGTCATCTGTCTATATTAAGATTAGCTCTTACAGATTCCTACAAAATTAGGTTATTATACACTTATGTCCATAAATTAAGGATAATTCAGAAACACACAAAAATTTAACTCTAAAATAAAAATTTCACCTGTAGAATTATCACACACATCTTGAAGAAGAATATGCAAATTACAGGAAACCACCAGATGGCGCGGATAGTACGTAACAATGACGAGAGTGTAAGAGAGGGGTAAATAAGGAATGGTGGCAAAGAAGTAAAATTGTTCACAAGCGCTTTAAAAGCCTTTCAGTGCAAAAACCGCATAGTTATGGCACAAAGGAAGCACATTTGGATGATTTTTTACGTGGTAGAATTATTGGACGACTGGAATGTGGACGAACCAGCTGGAAGTATCCGATGAACTTGGAATCGCCCAAAGTGTCATCTCCAGGCTTTGGCAATGATTCCAAGATGATGGTAATGTGAGTAGATGTTACAGCACAGGTCGCTCCCGAGTTACAACGCCGAATGAGGACCAGTATTTGGCAGTCACTGCCAAAAGAAACAGATGGAGCACAGCATCAGACCTATCTCGTTAGCTATCTTCAGCTACCGGTACGACAGTTTCAACGCTTAGGCCACATTGGTCTATATGCTCGTAGGCCTGTCAGATGTGTTCCCCTTACCGCAACTCACTGTCGCCTGCGATTAACCTGGAGTAGAGAGCATGCATTGTGGACACCGCAACAGTGGTCTTGTGTGATGTTTTCCGACGAGTCCAGGTTTAGTTTGCAGTCTGATTCTCGTCGGACTTTCATATGGAGAGCGCCAGGTACCCGTTACCACCAAGAGAACACCATTAAACGACACCGTTATGGTGGTGCAGGATGGCTCGTTTGGGGAGGAATTATTCTTGGTTTCAGAACTGACCTGCATGTTCAGAGTGTAACGATGACAGGCCACATCTATCGGGATGTCATTCTGGAACAACATGTACGTTTGTTTCGGGGTGCCACGGGTGCTGAATTTCTGTTTATGGATGACAACGCCCGTCCTCACCGTGCAAACATTGTAGACGAATGTCTTCAATCGGAGATATCACCCGTATGGATTGGCCAGTATACTCGCCGGACTTGAATCCAATAGAGCATGTGTGGGATATGCTTGGCCGACGAATTGCAGCCCGTCAACCCCTCCCCTCTGTCTACCGGAACTTCGGAGGGCATTGCTTGATGAGTGGTGTAATAGATGCACATTTGCTAGTTTTAAGTGGTATTTATTTTGTTATGTTCTAACAGGAAACATTTATTCACAAACACATTTTGATCCAAATTTTGAGGTTTAAGTGAAATGAAACCCATTTCAATAAAATTGTAAAAAAGGGTTATTAATTATGTTTTTAAAAATTTTAATTGTTCATAAGTCTTTGCGTGCCAATGTTACAACTCCATCGTGCCACACCTGCTCTAGTTTGTGCTTCTTATTTTTGTAATCATTTTAAAAATTAATAAGTATTAACAATTGTTTAAGCATTCATAAGATGCATATATATATATATATATACGTATATTTATATATATTGCACAGAAATATAAATTATAAAGCGTTAACTCGATTACTTGAAACCACAATGAAGACCATTGATTATTCGTTAAAAAATATTTATCTTCACATTATTTTACTATATCACTTTGCCTCTTCTCTTTTCTTACTTTTTTTTCCCTCCTGAAAATTGCAAAATATAAGTCTTAAATTAAAAATCACAAAACGTAAATAATATTAAGATAAACAGGATTATTTATTCCAATGTATTTCAAAAATTATTCATTCAAATTTTCATACTTCTATTTACAAGTTCGATTTTTAATTTTATGTATAATTAAATTTCTCATAAGAAAATGCAGTATTCAAAGCTAATTTCTTTACTAATTTTGTTTCCTCCTAGAATCGTAAGACTAAATTTCTGAATTATGAGTTCAAAAATTTTGCTTTTTTTTTGCGGTATAGCAATAATATTAGAGAGTTGTATTAACGTCGCAACCTAAGGCAACACGAGAGCTATTGGCGACGGACCTCATAATTTTGTACCTCAGCCAATAAATGAGAAAGATACCTGAGCTCCACTCCCTTTCTTAACTACCACACCAAGGAGAGGATTTTGAGCCTCGACAAATTTAGCCTGCATTGACCCCCTCTACACAGCGGGTCTTCAGTGGCACCGAGATCTGAATGCGGGACATTCCTGCCACGGTTCGGACCATAAACTCAGTAGCTACAGACGGCCATGCATTATGTAGAACCAGTGGTGCAACAAAGAATATTGGGCCCTGCAAAGTCGGTTTGGCTCAGCCGGATCTTTCAAAGAATATGAAACCATAACATAACTTGAGTACGTCTTAGAACTGGGCTCTACACTGCCGGGGCCAGCGTCTATAGAAGTCGTTGCGCCACTGATTAGAACTGATGACAGAAAAATACTCGAACTAAATCAGTGGAGCACACAAAATTTTAAAGGGGTCCATGTTCGAATTTCAACTTCATCATACCTATAGAAAACATCTATTGATTGTTGATTTGTCACTAGTAAATAGTCAAAAAACAAATTGTTGAATATATAATCGCGAGTTATTAAATAAATGGTTATTACAAGTACTTAATAAATTTTACGTTATATAAATAGATCATCATCAATCAAAAAAACACAAAGGGCTTTTGACTGGACCCAGGACACCTCCTGTGGCCTTATGACAATACATGCTAATATTCCTTAATATACTCTTGCAAACATGGTCTGGAAAATTGCTTCAACCATCCATAGGAATTATAGTGGTTAGACGCTAAACCAGTGGCGCTTACACAGGGTGGTCCTAGGTGGTCCGGACACTCTCAAAGCCTTTGAATTTTTAAATTGATGATCTATAGGTATATATAATTTTATGTTATTATATATATAACGTAAAATTTAATTATATACTTGTAATTAACGATATTATTTATTACTAGTGCTAATTATTAATTCAATCAATTTATACTGTTTTGTTAACGAAAATCGACAAAATCGAAGAATCGAAGTGTGTTGCCTGAGGTATGGATACGATTGGGTGATTTGACCATGATCTCTCACCCGAAATGTACTCTACTGACATTTAACTGGTGTTGAAGGAACCTGGGTTCGAATCGGAAAAGGCACGAGTTTGTAAATGATATGACGCTTTCGGCAGAGAATACCTTAAATAGCCGTCGAGCCTGCGTAGATTGGTGGTTGGTGAAACGGGAGAGGTGGAAGAGACTTACTGAATCCCAAATCCGGAATTGTTCTCCTTTTCCTCTAAAATAGGGGAGAATCAGCCAAATGTACGCATGGTGCTCAAAGCTACGGTTAACGACAGCTATATAACTAGCCCTTTGCTTTGCTGAATTCCGTGAGCTTCGATCTGATAGCGACAGTCAAGTGGCATAAGTAACAATAAGAGGGCTGGAAAATGAAAAGTAATCACTCTAAGAATATTTTAAACTAATTTCTTCACAAAAGCAATAGAATGATGTATATAAATCAGGGTCGGTAGTTTTATAATTGTGCCATGTAATGGGGGTACAATTTCATGGCACTCCGTACTGTTTTACAAGTTCGTCAATTTTAGTGATGGAAATGATCAATTTGTAATGTACCTTATTTACCAAACATCTCGGTGAATTATGGACATATACGGAATCAATAAAATCTGAAAGATAACTCTACAGATAACGCATTTGCTATTTTGTAAATTATTGAAATGTCATTGCTGGAGAGATTTATTATTTGAAGGGAGAAATTGCATGTCTTCTGGTGTTCCGCTTTTTGTTCTATATCTAAATGGTAACATTTCTTCACATGAATATTTTATGTCCGCAAAGAAATTGTTTAAAACTGAATGCTTAGAATCGTGTTAAATTGAGCCACTACATTAATCCTATATGATATGCAAGTAGAGCGGTGCAAGAACTGTCTGCATTGAATTTTTATTTATTTAATTATATGGAGGGAAGTGTACACACTTATATTTTATATTGTTTAGTTTCTTTATTTTAATAAATATATTTAAATATAATATATGTTCAATTTTAATTTTGTTGTTGTTGTTGAAGAAATATTATATTTTATGCTGTTTATTTATGTTAAGAAATATCTTTAAATGATGCAAAATTAAAAAGATTAAATTGCAAATCTACATTATTGATTTCTATTCTCTAACCTGCATGACATCACGGGAATTGAGCTGCTTCAAAATGTCCTAATGCGCGTGGCACGCTGAATCATATTGGTAGACTGGTTTGGCACTTCACAGCAAAAGATTGTCAACCCTGATATAGATCTTAAGGTATCCGAACACGCTGAAAATGACCAACTTAGTCAAGACAGATATTTTGTTTTTATTTATTGAATATTATCTTTGACTTTACGAAACATACTTGCTTTGTTTCTACGCTACCTAGAGGCCAAGTTACAATCCATTTTATAAAGTTAGAAAACCGGGCGGGTTTTTGATCTACCAGAAGTGGGCATTTAAATGGCTCAAAATCTATCAGACGAGTCTGATAACCCAAAATATTACGAATGTATTTGTACCTAAACTTGATATTTACGTTATTTCTAGATGAATGTACTAAAATATGTCTTATTATATGAATACTTTGAGTTACGTATTGTTATTTAAATAATGGTCTCATAAAAATGTAACATTTCTTATAATGTTTACTCATTGTTGTGCTCTGAAAATTTTCAAATTTAAAAATTAAAATTTTAGCACATTTTCTAGATAAATGCATCTAGTTTGTTTTCGTAATGCTTTTACTAATACATTTTTCCTAACTGCTTTGAAGTTAGTTCAAAATATTGCTAAAATTTCACTTATAATTTTGATTTTAAAATCAGGTAATTTATTTTAAATTTGATAGTTAAATATAGTAATATTATCGGTGTTGAGTCCTAAAAGTATTTATAATGTTTTAGTATGCTATTTTGTTAAAAAGTACTCCGAACGTGTTCGGATACCTTAAATAACTGTCAAAATACAAATATTAATAAAAATGACTAGCATTTTTAGTGCTTTAAAATTACACAGCATTTTTACCTTATTTTTAAATGTAAGTGTTCAAATAATTTATTAATTTTTTAAAATTATGATAAAAATTAAAATTGTAATTATCGAATTTACGAAAAAAAATCAGATCAACAACAATAATCAACAAGGATTTAGATTGACAAGATTTCCTTACACTTTCAAAAAGAAAAGAAAAAAGTCTCGGATATCGAATTTTCTGTTTTTTCCCTATAAAAAAAAGTTATATCCCATGGGAGAATCGGATAAGGTCTTGAGACGATGAAAAAGAGAAAAATTGTGGTCGGATGGAGAAAAGACATGAGATGAGGATAAGAGACAAACACGGCGATTTGCCTTGCCTAGATAGCGTTCCTTGGCAGAAACTAGTGATGGATTCATTGGCCATAAGCAGTGAAATTCAAGGAAGGCCAATGGAGTACTGGTTAGCATTGGCTGAAGCAAAGAACCACACAGGAGGTAACTGTCAATCCAGGGAGAACAACCGTCACCTTGGAATCCAGTAGACATGACAGCTTTGATATACGCTTTTTTTAAATTTTATTTTATTCTCAAGTGATTTTTCTTTTAGTTATTCAAAGAGTTTTTAATTTATAGAGAAAGGCATATACTAAAATGTTTCCAAAGTTTTAAACTTGGATTTTATATTTTTTAAATAATATTGGGAAAAAATAAGATCGGAAGAACAAGAGCAGGAATTTAGTTTGAAGTTAGTTAGTTTTCGAGCACATACATACAAAAAATAATGTGAGAGAGCAGGGACGTCTTAAAGCATGGGTCAACTGGGCCCAGACTAATGGCCTCACCTTCGATAGGGGCCTCGTTTTCGTTCTCGATTCTGTCTTAATATGATCATGATCCAGATAATTTTAATGAGAGATAATCCAAATACTATTCCCGTACGTATTCTCCCAAAAACAGTGAATTTCAAACTGCATTTCAACTGGCAAAAGTGGTATGACTATTATGTGACGATCGTTGTTCGTGTTTAGATTTAATACCATAAAGATCTAATACCGTGTCTAGGTCTAGATCTAATGCCATTCAATCATTTAGACGAAATACGGCCATTGGTTGAGCCAGTTTGTGCCTAGGTGTGTGAGACTGTGAGTCGTGCACATTTATTTGTATCAAATGACCGTTTGAATGAATACTTGACAATGCATGCTACTGTCAACTTTTTAAGACCCCAGGTAGAACCTACTTTTGCATAGGGACCCTAAAATATCTTAAAATAAAGGACCTAAAATATCTTAAGCTTTCTTAGGGCCCAGGGCCTCAAAGAGTCTTAAGACGTCCCTGTGAGAGAGGGGGGAATACTGCCTTCTATCCCCTTTTTTTCCAATTTTAATTCCTTTCTTGACAATTGCAGAGAGATATCTTAAGGCTGTTTTGGACATGTTAAAGAATAGGACCCAAATTCGGAATATTTTTTAATATATAAAAGTATTCAAACATTAATATTATATTTTGGCTTCACTATCCTGTATATGAATAACTTATTTTATCATATTATACATTTTTATCGTAGTTGACACATTTTTTCTTTTATAAAATGTATTTCGCATTCCCCCCCCCCATACCGTAATGTTAAATGAGCTTTCCCTTTACATTTAAAAAGAAAAACTAATTATTTATCAAAAATTTTGAAATTTTAAAAACACTGTATAGTAAATAAATACACGGGTTAAGTAGTGCAGACAGGAATTTTTCAAGAGGGGTGGGGGTCCAGGGTTGGAAGCCCTCCATTCTCGTATTATACTCTAGTATGCAGCCCAACATATTCTTTTGATTTTGTCGATTTGTCGGGGAACAAAACAGTGCAAAATTACTTACTGAATAATGAATTAGTATTAATTATTAAACTTCAAATACTTAATGAAATTTTACGTACT
This sequence comes from Trichonephila clavata, assembly GCA_019973975.1. Classification (NCBI taxonomy): domain Eukaryota; kingdom Metazoa; phylum Arthropoda; class Arachnida; order Araneae; family Nephilidae; genus Trichonephila; species Trichonephila clavata. The sequence continues at coordinate 55,135 of BMAO01023970.1, read as the reverse complement.
GTATACATAAGATTATAATCATTCAAAAAAAATTAAGGGCTTTTGGGGGGTCCAAACCCGATGACCTCCCCTTCCCTTGTGTGCGCTACTGCAAGAGTTACAATGTCACAAAATTTTATAAAAATTGAGAAATTTTTTTTCTGCTTGAAAATGTGCTCCGCGTTAAGTTCACGCTCTCTTAAATATGGTAAAAACAGCCTTAATTTAAAAAACGGTAGAGATATATTTACTAAAATGTTTTGAGACTTATGACTGAATAAAATAAAAATTATCAAATTTTGTTCGAAAACCAAGTACAATCGGACCTCTATGTAACGAAAGTCGCTAAATCCCGAAAAAAGTTCACTATGTGTAAAATTCGTTAAATACGTATTCATTTTTCAATATACTTTATTCTTGGTTCCAGAAAAAAGTTCCGCAAAATAGAGAAATTCGAAAAATAGAGGTTCGTAAAGTGATGCACTCACTCATCTCGAGATCTCTATAGACTTTAATTTCGGCAGGCATGTTTCTTCTGTTGTATAGAGATTCGCTAAAATCAAATTTTGAGAAAATCGACTTTCAGTGGGAGTTAAGAGAAAGTTTCGGATAAAATTTCTATTAGAACTGCAGACTTGAGATTCAGCAGCTATATTTCTTTAGCTGAGTAGAGATCCACTAAGGACTGATTTTGCGAAAATTGGTTCTCAAAGGTTGAAGGGAGGAAGGAAACCTACGAACTTGAAATTCTCTTGACTAGAATCCGCTAAAAATGGGCTCGGCGAAAATCGACCCCTTAAGTCGATGAAAGGGAAATGCAAAGGGGGGGGGCAGTATAGATCAAAAATAGCCATTTTTGTCTATTAGACATGCAGACCTGAAATTTGGCAGCTGTGTTTCTGAAGCTGAGTAGAGATCAGCTCAGCTAAGAATGGGTATTGCCTCATTAAATTTGTTTTATTCTTCTATCTCGATTGCTGTATCTTTCAGTTCTCCCATGCGAAAAACGGGTATACCTGCAAATATTGTAAAATTGAAACGTTGTTCTTTCTCATTAAAAATATGTTGTAGTAAAACTTTCTTCCTGTACTCTCCAGATAAATAATTTAAAAACAAAACGAATGCTGTGTAGGCACTTTCCAGCGTTAATGGAACATGATAATAGTAATTATAATAATATTAATAAGTAAATCAAATCACCAGTTCTGGGTATCTGAATACTATACTAATATATATATATATATATCAGTAGATCCCACAGGAATTTTTCAAGGGGGGGGATCCAAGGCAGCGCCGGATTACTCATTAGGTGGAGTAGGCAATTGCCTATGGGCCCTGCGCTTTTTAGGGGCCCACAAGAGTGTATTCTATGTTAGTACTCCAAAAACAGGCTACAGGGACCCTAGAATTCGACTGCTAAGGGCCTCCATGTCGTTTAACCCAACATTGGTCCAGGGTCGAAAGTCCACTATTCTCGTATCATGCTCCAATACGCCGCCCAACATAATCTTTTGTTTTTTGTCAATTTTCGGGAACAAAAAAACAAGAAAAAATTAATTATTGGATGAATAATTAGAATTAATTAATAAAATAAATTATTTTAACAAATACTTACTTAAATTGTACGTACTATTTACATAGGATTATAATCAATCGAGGAAAAAAAATCAAGGGCTTTGGGAAGAGGTCCGGACCCGAGGACCCCACCCCACCCCCTTGTGCGTGCCACTGATATATATATATATATATTATTACGTCAAATGACGGAATGATATCGAGCTTCTCACACAATTAGAAAATTACCTAAAAAAGAAAAACCGTTGATGCTCTCCAAGTTTCCAACAACGATACCACCCTCACTATCAAATATCCATGCGTCCTTCCTATAGCACACATCCCGACAGAATAACAATATCTAACATACCGCAAACGAAAATAATCTGTCAAAAATCCAAAGCAAACTGGAGGAAAGAGGGCGAAAGCCAGAAAGGCACTGACAATAGCTTATTTAAGGCATGCTTTCTATTTGTTTGTGTAAGCCCTGCCGAGACCAGGAGCTTATAGCAAGTGCGTACCACGTGTCTGCAACCTGGGAGGTCAGACCCCTGTTGGGGGAGGAAAGAACCCCTTTCTGTTATCAAAGAAACAGTAATCCTTAAAGAGAATGTCCGCTCAAACCTTCTGTTTTTCTTTTTCCAGCGTGTAGGACATGGTCTTTCACGTTGAGATTGGCACTTTTACCTATCTCTTCGGGATTCTTTGCTGAAAATATCCCTAGAATTCCATTTCCCTTTTTTTTACTGGAAAAAGGGTGTCTTCTACAGTGTGAATGGTGTATGATTTGGCAATATTAGTTGAAACAAGGGGTAAGATAAATTATTTGTGGTTTTCGTTCGTTTCACATTTAGTTCGCCTCACTATGCGTCCTCAGAAATCAAGAAACTAAAATCATCTTTCGTAGCAAGAAATTTTTAGAAATGTTCACTGAAACTTCAAGATTTATAATTCAATATTTGAGATTTCAAGAATGATTTTTCTGAATCTTAAAATTCAAAAAGTCATGTTTAGATTTATTTACAAATATCTCTCTGTTGTTTTGTACGAAAATTACCCTAGTTTTGTTCGTTTGTTGAACATTTACCGTTATATGGTTTCTTGATGTACTGAAAAGTCTACATTTTCAATCACGATCAGATGATAAGATCGATATTTGATGTGACACACCTACGCCAACTTGAGAAGTTTGAGCCACGGCAAATTTGAAGTCCATCGGCTCTGTTACAAAACAATCCTTCAATGATCTTTCAAACTTGATCAATTACAAAACTGTTATTTATTTATTTTATTACTTTTTTTTTTTTTTTTGCATTTGACTACAGTAGCCTTTTATCCCTTCAGTGGGTCGATAAAGGAGTACCAAGCTTGCTTGAGAACTAAACACATTGAGGGTTTCGTTTCGGACTGACCACCTGATCGGGACATAAACTCATGCACCTCAGCACCCAAAGGTCATGTATACTGAGATGGGCACAGTAGGCCTTGGCCCTCATAGGCTGTAGTGCCACTGAGTTTAGTTTATTTGACTACAGTAACCCTAAAAATATTTTGAAAAAGTACAGTCATTTTAATATTTAAAATAAACAATAAGTTAAGCAATTAATTTTTTGTTTATTTTACAAACAAAGTTTATTTAGTTACCCATGAACTCTTCCGTGGGATCACCTTAAAACTCGAATTTGATTATCAAGATAACGCTGCGTATGCGCTGGGACATTGAAGGATGAACATAGGCAGGGACATCTTAAGACAGTGAAGTATCGTACACCCCCACATTGCGGGGGGGGCGAAGAACTCTAAGGACCCAAAGCTTGACTGACGCTAAGTACGTATTTGGGCTTGGGGACCAAATCCTGAGTTTGCATGGGGGCCCTAATATTCTCCGTTACGCCACTGTCTTCAGACATGGGCCAACTGGCCCAAGCCTCGGTCTCGATAACGGCCTCGTATCGCGCACGACTCAGCCTTCATAAGATCATGCTTCGAATAATTTTTACGGTCAAATGTTATTTCCGGATGTGTTCTCCGAAAACTAGGAATTTCGGTCTATATGTCAACTGGCTACAGTAGCAAGACTGCATTATTATGTAATGACTGTCGTCTATGCATAGGTCTAGGCTTACCATCATAGACCATCCTTACTCATTTAATCAAAAGACAGCAGTTGGTCGAGCTGGTTTGTGCAAATGTAAGTCATGTACATTTATTTGTTTCACGTTCCTCTTTGTACGAGTTTTGGTGAACGTATACTATGTACCAGCCCAACGGTCGAGTGGTAACGTATCGTGCTTCCACACCCCAGGTCCGGGGCTGGGCAAGGTCGACTCAGCCAGTGTCGGATTAAACGATATGGAGGCCCCTGGGCAGTCGAAATCTCGGGGCACTCTAACCTGTTTTTGGATCACTAACAGAAAACAGAACACGTTCTTGTGGGCCCCTAAATAGCACGGGGCCCATAGCCTACTCCACCTAATGAGTAATCCGGCACTGGACTCAGCCTTTTATCCCTACTTCAGTGGGTCGATAAAGTTAGTACAAAGCTTGCTTAAGCTTGGGGACTTAAACACTGGGGATCTCGCTTCAGACTGACCATCTGATCGGGACATCTGCTCATGCATCTCAGTCCTCAATAGTCACATATACTGGGATGGACACAGTAGGCCCTGGCTCTCGTGGGCTGTTGCGCCACTGAGTTTGAGTTTATACTCTGTACTGTCTACTTTAAGGGTCATAGGTGGGGCCTACATTTGAGCAGGGTCCAGGGTCTCAAAAAGTTTTAAGACATTTCTGAACATAGGAAATTCTCAAATCTAACAAACAGTTTAATTCAGGAGTGCGTTGTAGATAACTGCTCAAATTGAACGAGGCACTCAAGTATAGATCGGCAAATGGAAGTGAATCATATTACCCCACAAAATAGTTCCGGGTGACGCGCCTCATCGACGACTCACCAGAAAATCTCATAGCTAAGCTGAAAAATTCTATCACATTCATCATACGCCCCAGACCTAGCACCTCCAATTGCCATTTATATATATTTATCATATTTTTAAAAATTTTTAAGTGAAAACAATTTCTAAATGAAGCAGATATCAAATCGGTTTTTTTAATCGAATTTTAAAATATCCTTCTACAGAATCGCAATCTACAAATTACTGTAAAGTCATAGGCAAGTGATTCTCTCAGCCACTGGTCCACCAAATTCTGGAAGTGTGCCGCCAAATTTTTTAAAAATTATTTATTTATACTCTGAGAAAATAAAAATCCGAACCGAATCATCCAGCCGTTTTATATAAATAAACTAATAATAGGGTATTTGTGATATATTTAACTTTTTCTTTTGTGGATAGATGGAAGTGTATTACACATAAGTACGAAAAGTGAAACAGATAAGTGGCACAGAAGAAGTATTTTATTGTTAGTGTGCCACTGTGTCATCGGCAAAGGTAGAAATTATACACTGCTGGTCACAAATTACACACATCAGAAACACAAATTACTATATGAATTATCTGTGTACATTACAAATGAATAAACATTAAGCAAGCAAAAATCTTTATTTTTCCTTTTAATATCCATCAAAACGTATTTTCATGTTTGTCATATGCCACTGCCTAAACCAAGGGCGGCCAATCTTATTGGGAAGAGTGCCACTATTTGATAAAAAAAAAATAATTTTGCGTGCCACTTCCAATTTTTCCAACAAACAAACATGGAAAAGTGAAAAAATTCTTACTTATAAGCTTGTTATGGGATTTTTACGCAAATAGCACATTTTTAATGCAAGTCTATTAGTCGAAATTTAAAAATAATATAATAAATAAGACGAAAGTACAAACTTAGGTTTTATTGTTAATAAACTTTTTACAAGTTCAATCGATTGGGTTAGGTATAAAATAAAAAATAAAAAATGAGTAACTTGAATCATTTAATTCAAAATAATTATTAAACGCTCAGTATTTACTTTTTGTGGTTTTTGAATTACTGCTTTTTGTTAAGTCATCCATATTAGGACTAGCTCTTACAGATGCTAACAAAATTAGGTTATTATAGGTGCACATCAGCTAATTTTGAATGATATTGATTTATTATTGTTTAGCAGAAAACATTTATTCACAAACATATTTTGATCCAAATTTTGAGAGGTTTTTTTTCGTCTAAGACAACGTTACTTTTTAATAAAATTGAAGGGAAAAAATGGTTATTTACTATCTTTTCAAATTTTTTTCAATTTTTCATTAAGTCTTCGCGTGCCACTGTTACAACTCTACCGTACCGCGGGTTGGCCACTTCTGGCCTAAGCAATGTTGTTTGTGTCAGGGATACAGAAATTCATATCTTTTGCGCGAAACCCCTAAAATGAAACGAGATTTGAAAAAGAGAGAGAAATGAGACCCCCTCATATGTTTTGCACTCTATTCCAAGATAGTGACAAGTTTCAGAGTACTATTAACGATTTCTATATTATAGTGTCATGATTTTGCAGGAGGGTTTACCTCCTCTGGATATTCTCTCCTCTACTTTTAAGGCTGTCCCTCTTTTTTCTCACAACCCCAATAACACAGACACATCTTTCTGAGAAAAACTAAAAAATTTTTATCTCCCTTTGCTTAGGGCGTAAAATCTAATCTATAAAATCATCCCACTGCGCAGTATATCAGATACCGTGGGAGAAGCTTCGGTTAACTAATGCAAAGTTTCAATTCATATTTCAACGTATCTCCTTCTCGTATCACTTTGGATTAAGCTAAAATGGGAACGAATAGAAAAAAAAGTTGTCTCTTGTTACACGAATCTAGTTACGTAGTCGATGGAGCTAAAACCTTGAACGTTCCAAGTTATTTATGAAGCATGCTTTGGGCACTTTCGATAACCTTTGCGCGAAGAGCTTCATCAAATCAGCGGGGTTGCCGTGCGAGTTTGAAAAGATACGACATGCAAAAAACGTTACGAGATATTCAAATCTATTAATATCAATCACCATAAAGGAAACAAAATGTCAATAAAAAACACTTTTAAATGAAGGAATATTTATTTATTTATTGGATGTTTTATTTACTCTAACAAGATTCGTGTTTTAATTCTTCAGTCAAGTACTTAATGTATTAATGATAATGGGAAATTTATTCTACCATGAACAGTAGCGCACACAGGAATTTTTCAAGGGGGGAGGGGGCAGGGTCGAAAGTCCACCCCTCTCATATCATACCCCAATACGCGCCCCCCCCCAACATATTCTTTTGATTTTGTCGATTTTCGGGAACAAACAACAACAAAAAATTAATTGTTGAATAAATAATTAGCTTTATAAAATAAAATCAATTATTAATAACAAACACTTAATTAAATTTTATGCTATATATGATACTGTTAAAGTGTATAAATCAGTTATTTCATAGAATAACTAGGTATTTCATGAAATAACTGACAAGTCAGTTAAAGTATATAAAAAATAAAAAAATGTCCTACTTTATATACCTAATTATTCTATGAAATAACTAGCTATTCAACGAAATAACTAATGGTAGACCGTTAAAGCGAAAAACAAACTATTTCAAAGTTATTTTATAAATTAATTGATTATAAACAGCTAAAATCTCTCGAAAAATTTAATATGGGGTTTTTAATTTTAGCGAAGAGGCCCCTACTACCATAGAACAAATTGGACAAAAAGATGTAGCTCGACGAGGAGAATCTGTGGTTCGAGTTTCAAAGCAGAGACTCAAAAATCCTTTGAAAGGTAACGATTTAAAAAAATTTTTAAAAATTTAAAAACGTGATATGTGTTTGTGGGGGGGGGGGAGGAAATAGGATTATTGCAATAAAATTGCGTGTGCAGAAAGCTCATAGGGATATCTATCGAATCAGGCAGGTATGGATGACCCAGGTGGCCTAGGATTTGAGATATAAAAGAAATAACCCTGTAGGGGGGGAGCACCTGAGGAGGTCGATTTCTCGTATATCTCGCGATATGAAGTAATACTATCGAACCTCCAAATATCAAGACCCTAGCTCAATTCGAAAGGGGTGCAAAATTTTTACCCAACCCCATAGGAATAATATGGGAACATGATATTTTAGTGTTGGAGACACCCCCCCCCCAACACACACCCAGGCCTTCCAAAAGAGGGCTAAGAGGATAAATGGTTGGATCTCGCCGAGAGGAACCTGTGGCTGAAATCTCAAAGCAGAGACTCACAAATGCAATTCAAGAAATTACAAGTTGAAAAAGTTTTAAGAAGTTTAAGACACTTAGAAATAAAATACTCTATGAATAATACCCCTAAGGAATGACCCTATGAGCAAGAAATTCGGTGAGAATATACAATGGAGGCAGAGGGATAGAATGAGCTAGGTCCGAGCGGACTGAGAGGCTCAGGTGTCCAGCTATTGGCAAAATACTGTCCAGGGGGGGACCTGGAGGGGTAGAGTCCTTGTACTTCCTGACCAAACAGGTAGTACTATATATCCCCCAAATATCAGCCCCATATCATCAAAATTATGGCACCATAGGATTAACATGGGGATTGATATTTTAGTGTGTAAGCCCTCCCCTGCCCAAAGCAGGTTTCGGCCATCCCTTGTTCTTAATTGGAAAGTATTTAGAACCGTTTCAAAGATCTTTCGAGTGCCATATTTCATACTTTAACGATCAAGTAATCGTTATTTTATAGAATACCTAGTTAAATCGTAGAATTAATTCAATGATTCTCTATACTTTAACCGGCCGTGGGTAGCCTAGAGGTTAGAGCAATGGACTCCAGACCGGAAAGCCTGGGTTCGATGCCCGATGCCACCAAATACCCTCCGAGTACACACGGAGTGCGTGCTCATTAAATCAGTTGGTTCTAATGGTGTCGCCATCTATCGTGTTGTACCAAGCAAAATCGTACTGTCACCTTCATGGAGCTCAAAGCTTAGACTAACGACAGGCGTAAAATTCTAGCCCTTGGCCGCGATGAATTTCGTGAACCTTGATCTGATGTTACTATCGATCAGGTGGCATAAGCAACAACAACAATACACTTTAACTGACTTGTCTAGTTATTTCTTGAAATACCTAGTAATTATATGAAATAACGGATTTCACACTTTAATGGTAACATATACGTAAAATTTTAATCAATCGGAAAAAATCAAGGTCTATGGGGGGGCAAAGTCCGGACCTGGGGACCTAGGATTAGTTATTTTAATCCAGGGATTTCTGGATTGGGAAAAACACCGGGATCCCGGGGTTGCAAACCCTACTGTCTAATTCACTCGATGCTATTTAAAAATAGTCAAAAAAAAAGTCAAATATTTTAAATAAAAAAAATTAGTTTTAATGTGGTAGAGAGATATCTTATATAACAGACTAGAAATTTCGTGAACATTTATGTGATTTTTTTTGTAGGAATAAAATAAATTCATACATTTTAAATCTGAAGTGTAAATAAAGTCTTACCTCTAATTAATTATTTTTTTATTTTCATTTTTTAAATACTTTGGCTTATTTAGATCTTCTAAAATCGAAAAATTTGCGATCAAAAACTTTAAAGAATATGAAAACTTTACGTATGCAATTATTCTCGTATCGGTACACATTTTTAACAATCAGATTTTTTTTTAGTTGTCCCTTGTATTTATATTAAGGGAATATGGATTGGGTGAATCATCGCGAGTGACTCGAGATCCCAACATGGTATTCGAATTTCTTCGAACGGTACCTAACTCATTTTGTTCCATATATGGAATAAAATGTGTCGGATACCGTGACCCGCCCTCAATATGCCAATGACCTATTAATGATCCATATTCACTCAAATTGTAATGCAAGCTAGCAAACATTTTGTTGTCCAATGCATCTTTCTGTGAGAACCTTTCGCGATACAATATTTCTGCTGCGTGTGCATTTCCTTCTGCCAATCCGTAAATTAGGTGCATATCTGCCAGTTCGTTGTTTGTAAAAAATTCAATACTCCTCAGCGGGCGATGACAGCTCAAATGACTTAAAATTATAATACTTTTTGCAAAAATGTTTTCCTCATTTTTCGTCTAGAACAGTAATTCCCAAAGTGGTCTATATAGACCCTCAGGGTCTACATCAGCCGAAAATTAATTTGGGGGTTCATGAGGTGTAAGTGGGGGTCTATGTGATACTAGCTCTCATTAAAATAGATCATGACTTTAATTTTAAAAGAAAATTTATAATCAAGGTTAATTTGCATTTACAAGGTGACAGCATAAATTTTGCTAAAACTAGAACCATTTCAGCTTTCCTTTCCTGATTTAAGCCACAGAAGTATAATACTGGAAGTCCCAAATTCTCTCAATTTGTCACAGACAATCTATTGGAACGTTTTAACCTATGTTCAACATTTAAATGCCTTTTATTCAGATTTTGAAACCAGGTTTGAGAATGTTTTGACTAAGGCAATACCACAGTAGACAATGAATTTATATGGTCATATTGAAAAAAAAAATATCAAATTACAATAGGAACTAATAAGCAGACAAAGATCTTAAAATTTAGAAACGGATGCCAACAATTTTGGCATTAAAAGTCAAACTTGTCATTTGTCCCGACGTTTGGAATATTGTGAGGAAGTTTTTCATTGTTTTTTCTAGAGTGAAGAAGTTTCAGCACGGTTGGCAATGTCGAAAAAAAAAGGGAAAAAAAACTGGACACTACTAAAAGTGGTGGTTTAAAACTAAACCAGACAAGATTGATACCAAATGTTGAAAATTTGATATTGTAGTGCTAGAGATTCATCCCTCCCATAAAAATAATTTGTTTGTAGTTTAGTTAGTTTTTATTCAACAGTTTTATTTATTTATTAATTTTAATTTAATTGATTAACATATGTTTTTTAATTTTTATAAACACTATGTTTTATTAAAGTTAGAAATTTAATTCTTTTAAAGTAGGAGTAGTAGTACCAGTGCTAAAAAGAATTTAAGTTGATAAATTTGTAAAAATTCAATATTAATTAAGCAGGGGTCTACTCCAAACCGAAAAATATGACAAGGGGTCTATGAGACTAAAAAAGTTTGGGAACCTCTGGTCTAGAATATCCCATAGCGAGTAAATTCAAATAAGACTTTTGATTCATTCTTTTTTAATTGGCTTCTATAATAGTAAAAATAATCTTTCTCTCACTCACATATATATCAGTTTGCAGTCTTAGAACAGCCATGTATGGAATGCAGCTAGTTTTAGAACAAGAACCCTACATGAAAACAAAAAAAATAGTATTCGTTTGAAAATTGTTTGATTCCAACCAACTGCCTAATGGCAAGAAACTAAATAAAAAAGGCTTAAAAGCATAGTTCTCAATTACCAGCAGGTGCTTTCACAAAACAAACCCTTTTCCTTTCTCGTTAGAGGATAAAAAACACTTCCACAAGAAAAGTTTTATTTAAACTTCCGAGGAAATCTGTGAAAATAGAGAGATAAACATATGGAAGAAATGTTAACAAAGTGAAAGGAAAATAATTAAGAAGTGAATATAACTTGTTCTAAACTACATTTTCCCTTGAGAACAAAATCAGAATTCAAAAAAAGTTATTCGGAAAAACGAATAAAAATCAGACAGTATTTAATTTATATTTTTTCAAATAATAAGTGTTATATGTGAAAAAAATATGATGAGTAGAGTGACTTTTTTAGGAGTTTTCTCCCTCAATCCAAGCCATTAAGTGAGTTGATGGCGGTTCTGTTTGAAGTTTTTCATCCTTCTCATTTTCTTAATAGTAGCTTGTATTTCCGCGATATTATCTACATAAATAGTTAAAGTAAAAGTTATCACAACACTGTAGGAAGAGGACAAATTTAAACTCGAAAATTTTTCTTTTGTAAAATTACTGCTGATTTAAGGAATCCGACTACCCTAAAATTGTGAATTTTGCCAAAAACTGACACAATTTTTTTAATGATTTTATTTAATAGGCCATCTTATTAGCTTTATAAAAATACCAAGTTTATTATTTCCCATTCACTAGAACAAAAACTACAAGTGTTTTAGTAGAAGCAGATGTCATTACTTTAAGCAAGATCTCATACTTTAAAACGCGTATTACTCGAAATGTTTGATTTTTTTTTTTTTTTTTTGAAAAGCTCAAACGGGGACAGCGATTGCTTAAAAAGTTTTGAAAATAATTAACAGAAACTTTTTGTGTATGTTCTGTATATTAGTAGAAGTGTTTTAATTTTCAGATTTATCAATCACTGTTATATTATAAAACTTACAATCCCTTACATGAATATAATCGCCGTTTTTTTAAAGCAATTTCGTGTAATAACTAAGATAAAGTGCTCTAGTTTTTGTGAAAATTAAAATATCTCTTATCCTGAAGGTCATTTCAAAAATGAATAGAAAAACAACACATCAAAATTTAAAATTTGATGATAAACTTTTGGTACAGAATGAGCCCCGTTTATGTAATTTTTTTTTGCAAATTTTTACCCATTTTCTCTGATTTTAGTAATAATAATTTCTTTTTCTCTTCTTAACTTTAGCATATGTTTCTTAAAATGTACTAAATAAATCTAAAAACCACAAAAAAATCCTCATATCTCCATTTTTTAAAAATAGTTGTCGCAAGTAGTCGGATACCTTAAGGTTCTTCTTTCCCACAGATTGAAAACAGAATAATTTTTTTACTAAAAAATATCTTTTTATTTTCGTATCTATATAAAGTTTATTAAAAATTCTAGGTTGAATTCAAATTTGGTGTATAGGAAATGAGTACAGTGTTATCAACTTTCAAAGAATTACTATGCTATTATTTTTGCAATTTAACTTATTTGTCAGCAAAGAATGGCTAATTGTATTAATAGTGCTAGCTTATTAAAAGCTTATTGTTCATATTTTTTGAATATTTTTTAAATTTTTTTATTTTTTATTAAGTGTAGTTTATTATCGCAAGCATTCATTCATAACACCGATTGATGTTCTGTAAGTTTCTAAAATAATGTTTTGCAATTTTCTGAAATGATTTGATAAACACTAATTTATGTAGTTTTTTGTTTTTTTATATTCTTGTTTACAAAGAATTCTTTTCTTTAAAAAAAAATTACTCCAGATAATTTGAAGATTATAAGTTTTTAAAGTACACTTCCTGGTTTTATGAAATTAACTCTGTTATTTTCTTGTCAATAGTTCTCAATCAAAAACGTTTGCGTAAAAACTACTTGGTGTTAGAAAAAAAAATTTAATGTATATTATTGATCTACAAAATTAATTCCTTACATATTATTGATTAAAATCCATTTCAAAATACTTTAGGTAATTTTAATCCATACATATAGGAGAAAAGAGTTTCACTTTCTTACTCATCACGAGATCTCCGAACCATTACTCTCATAGACTTGAAACTTGATAAGCATGTATCTTTTATTAAGTAGAGATTCGCTAAGAAAGTGTTATTCAGAAATCGACACTCATAGGACAGGATTCTAGTGGATTCAGATTGATAAATTTCCCATTTTTGAACAATTACACTCACATACTTCAAATTTAACAAATCTGTTTCTTTTATTGAGTGTAAAGGTGTTAAGAAAGGATTTTGTGGAAATTGACTCTCAATGAAGGGGTGGCAGGAAGTTGTAAGGGTGTCATAGATAAAAAAAAAATTTCCATTGTTGAACAATTAGATTTACAGACTTGGAGTTTCGCAAGTATGTTGCTTTTGTTGAGTAAAAATTCGCTATAAATTGTGTTTGAGGAAATTGACTGCGAGAGGGAAGGGGCCCCAGCATAAATGATAAATATACTTCTGTTTTAGAAATTCAGATTCATTCCTTATTAAATCAAAATGCGAGGGTTATAAGAATATTTTTCAATGCAATGGAAAGCTTAATGCTTACTAATATAAAATTAATCTAAAAAGAACGTATAATTTTACAATAACATGTCGGGTGGGTAGTGGTCATAATATATATATATTTGCACGATATAGCTCAATTATAGTAATTTTGATATCATTATATTCCAAACCCCGTTACAGAGAAATTCCGACAATCACTTGACCATTAGAGTGGTCGAGAGGAGCCAGCGTTATTTCTGTCGAGTCGTGGGCTCATGTCCGAAATTAAAGACTTGCCGTGTAGAGTATTTGAAGAGAGGCTCAAAATGCTTACGTTGACGTGGTTTGGAAATTTGGAGCGTGGGATGACAGCTAATGCATAAATTTCGGCATTTGATTGTGGTTCAGAATTTCAAGGCTCGTCGCCAATAGCTCTCATTTTGTTTCAGAGTGCAAGAATCAATTTCGAAAACTGGATAATTTTCCGTTTCGCCTACTCAAATCTCGCCAAGCAGGCTTTATTGGCGACAACACTCAATATACACAGGAAAAACAAGAAATTTAGTTCTCATTGGTTTTTCATCCATTTTTAATGTGACATGAAAAAGACGTTACTGATAAGAAAAGGCCTTGACTTGTATTGAAATGTGTGTGTAAAAGGTTACCAGCGAGAATATTTCGTTTGGTGGTTGTTTCATTTTTGGCGACTTTATCGCCTGTGCCGGCGAAACGGATAAGTACTGAAAATTGCTGCAGGAGAAAAATATTTTCGCAAGTCGGCAAGAAATAAAACGTGACCTAGAAAAAAGTATGAAGGTCAACATAGCTTGAAAGCGTTAGTCACATTGAAGTTTAAAATACTGAACAAAGTAAAAAAGAATATCGCAATCGCGCCAAAAACAGAAACTTCAGTTTAAAAAAAATGAGATGACACTAACATCGAGCAAGAGGAATAACTTTAGTAAAGTATAATTTCCAGCTAGATGACAAAAATTTTTTGGGTTAAATTAATGTGTGAATTATAATAATATAATCAATTATTTTTATAATGAAAAGGAGGATGAAAAATCAAAGAAAAACTTACAACATAAATATATAAAACATTTTACTGATTCAAATGTTTGATCCTTCTAAGATAGACAATTTTCTTTTTCTTTTCAAAAGAACAATTTTTTCTTCAAATCGTGGTTTTTATTGAAGGACAAAGTCGTTCGAAATAAGACTAATTTATGTTGCTGAAATAAGTTCACCATCAATCTTTTGAATCACTTTGGGGAAAATAGATGCTTGATTATGTACAAAATACATTACTATCTCCAATAATCTGTTAATCTCTTAATTCAGAGATTCAATATTGAAAAGGAGGACAAATGAGAGGGCACTTTCAGAGGAAGGACAGAACTTATTCAAGAAGGACTGTCCTCTCAAAAGGAGGACGATTGGTCACTTAAATTATAATGAGTACTTATCCGTCAGCACGGCGTAAGTCCCAAATAAATGGAAGCGCACCAAAAAAGCCTGCCAACCACGACTTTACTCTTTTCGTCATAACATTTTTTTGAGTGAGTGAGTGAATATTAACTTCCCGCTGTTCAGCTACACGAGGGCTTTGGGCGACGGACCTCGTAATTTTGAACCATGGCCAAGTGACCTGGATTAGCATTCCCCTCTCCTAACTTCCACACCACACCACTGGGAGGATGTTTGAGCTCTCGACAGATTTAACGTGCATCGCTCTCCTACACGGCGAGTCATTAGTGGCGCTGGGCTCGAACTTATGACACACCAGCCATGATCCGATACCTTGACCACTAGTTTTCCTTCTAACTATCATACACTAATGGATAGGATAGCTCATCCATTACATCGTAACTCGTGATTTTGAATTACATAAAGAGACGAGGACGACCATGAGTTGGTGCCTCATTGCAACGTCTCATTCCAAATAAATTTTTGAAAACTTTCTCCTGACTGATTATTCACCGAGTTTGAAATCTATTTTTTTCTTCTCATATTTAAATACAAAATTTTAATTCTTTTTTCCACATTTCAATGTGCAAAATTATTGTTCATCGCATTGTATTCGAACTGATCTCTGTACCTAATATTTAGCAATCCAAATTATGATTCAATACTGTTCAAATTTCTACGAAAAGGCTCTCTAATCCAACTTTTTTTATTTCTCAGAAATTTTTATAAGTGGATTAAGCCGAATAAATCTAGAATCCTTTAGAATAATAAAATGGTTCTTTTCGGATGGAAAACGTGTGCGATAATGTGCTACTATAAATTCAAATTCCTCGAAAAAATATTAAAAACAATACTTAGAATTGACACGAGAAGAAAATACATGGAATGTGTCTGATAAAGGTTCGAAGAGTTTAAGGTATCAGTTACTCAAAATGTATATTTTTTTCTATAGTGTAAAGTATACACATGACAGTGTATCATGTGTAAACTTCAAAAGCTTCCTACTAAGGTTATCAGTTTGCCTTTTTAAATTCTAATGCGCACTTCAAGAACATAAATATAGTGTTGTAAAAATATATATATTTGCATACTAGATAGCCTTCTTCTTATTTTTTTTAATAAATGCTTTTTGTGTCATTTTATAACGGTATATTTTTTTGTTGGAATGGATCAAATAGAGGGGTGGGCAATTGTTTTGGTTCTTTTATTGCTTTTTTTAAAGTGATACAGTCGACTCTCGATAATTCAAACCTTCGATAATACGAACCACTCGATAATTCGAAGTATATGCTCAGCCCCTAGAAAAACTCTTGATATTTCGAACTAAAACAATACGTTTGGGTACACTCAATATTTCGAAGTAAAATCTGTGGCTGGCCAGACTACAACACGCGATAATTCGAAGTTGTCTTATAAGACTCTTCATAATTCGAACACTCACTATCATGTACAGCCCTGTAGCAAACAGGTTAGAGCTTACAAGTTTTGCGTTGCAATATCTCAGCGTGTCTCCTCTGAAACGTAGCCCCTTTGATGACCATCTATCTGCTACTCCTTCTTTGTGTTTTCCGGTTCCTCAGACGAAAAGACACTTTTATTGCTTTCCTTCTTTAAATGGACAATAGACCAACCGCACCTGTTGTCAGCCGTCTATGTCTTTCATTTAACACGTGACCTTGCTACACATGTGTTCAGAAATGATGGTCGGCTATTGTGAAGAAGGGATGCGTAGGATTGTGTATGCATGTATTGAATGTATTCTTTTAATACAGAACTTTTAACTTCTGCAAATATTTATATTGTACATAATATGTACTTTTTTTAAAATACTTTAAAATTATTTTATACATACATATGTACAATTGTTGTTTTATTACATAGTTTCTATTTTAAATGAAAAAAAAAATTTCTCTTCGTGTATTTTGGGAGTTTTTCCCTACCCTCTGATAATTCAAACTCTTGATCATTCGAAGTTTTTTTTTGGTCCCTCCAACTTCGAATAATCAAGAGACGACTGTAATTATAATTGGAATATGATAAAAAGAACAGAAAACAATAAAATTTAATAATACTGGAACTTTTTTTTAAAAAATTCATTGCAAAATTATTATTCTTGAATGTTTGAATCTGCAACATTTTTTTTTATTTCTAATGGGCTGCCGATTGGTGTTTTACCATTGCTGACCTAGTAAATTCCCCGGAAGCTGGTATCTCTTTTTAGTGCGGCACCCTATAGGCGGATACCAATCGCCACAAGTAATTTTGACGCCCAGTTTCCAACCCCAGTGAGTGAGTGAGTGAATATTAACATCTCACTGTTAAGCTACACGAGGGCTTTTGACGACGGACCTCGTAATTTTGAACCATGGTCAGGTGACGAAGACCACACACATGATCTGGCACCCCTTCTCCTAACTAGCACACCCCACCAACGGGAGGACGTTTGAGCTCTCGACAGATTTAACGTGCATCACTCCCCTACACGGCGGGTCTTCAGTAGTAGATACTGGGCTCGAACTCATGACACGCCAGCCATGATCCGATACCTTGACCACTTGGCTACCGCGGTCACAGCTTCCTTCCCAGAGAGAGGCACCTGAGCTCTTGAGGGTGTGAACTTGTACTAGGATCTAATTTTTCCCGAAAGCACCCAAGCCAAACAGACACTCTAGGGATCTTTTACATGCCATATAATCGTACTACATAGCCGCTCTCGATTTTCAGCATCATGAAAATCCACCGACCTGAAACAGCAAAATAAATTTTAGATATTTAGTATTATTAAACAAAATGTATATATTAAAGTATAAAAAGTAGAAGTGTACTTTGTTTTTAAACATATATAAAGTATATATATAAAGTACTATCAGGCAAAATACAAGAAGTTACTTTTTTTAAAAAAACGTTCCACTTCAAATTTACTTTAACAGTTGCATTAAATGAAATAAAAACAATCATAAAATTTTTATTTGTATACCAAAGTTGTTGACTTGAAAATTGATACATATCTTAAGCATATCTGAGTTTGTAAGTTACATACTGATGGATACATTAAAATAAGATTATTTTCAATAAATCCTATACATTGTAGATATTACGCAACCGACTCACAATTACACGAACGTGTTATCTTCTAAGCAAATTATTTTTCAAAACACCTCCATTATCAACCTTATCAGTTCCAAATATTAAGTATGCTTAAAATATTTTGGAAGAATGCCATTTGGGATCAGAAGTAAATGCAGTCAATAATATAAATTCCAGATTTTCTTAATGATAAATATACACTTAAAGTATATAATGTAAAAATTTGCCACTGTATATTTAATGATTTCAAATAACTTTTAGTTTTTATTCTGATATAATATGTATTAGATTTCATTTAATTCTTATTTCTCATTTATAACATTTTTGTTTACCTCAATAGGAAGGAGTAGAACAAGAGGAGCGCGACGGTAATAAATGGTGGTTGAAGGCCCTACAATCGAATTCCTGTCTTTTGAAGAAACATTACGCGTATTCTGAGAAACATCTAGATTTAGAAACTAAAATTTCTCTTCAAGGTTATGAAAGGTTAAAGAACTCAAACTCAGTGGCGCAACAGCCCATGAGGGCCAAGGCCTACTGTGCCCATCTCAGTATACGTGACCATTGGGCGCTGGGGTGCATGAGCAGATGTTCCGATCAGGTGGTCAGCCTGAAGCGAAACCCCCAGTGTTTGGTCCCCAAGTAAGCTTGGTTCAATATATAGCTCAGAAACTCTGTCATAAGTCATAATAATTTTACTCGGAAAATATATATACTATTGATATTTCTTCTGAGAAAAATTTATTATATTTATTTTAAATAAGAAGGATTATTTATAAATTTTATACAATTATATATATAATAACTATAAATCCGTATCTATGTGACTATAAATTCGCTTTTAATATTTAAAAATCCTTCATTTCATTTAATAGTATAAAATATATTTATAAAAACAGTTGACTCTCGTTAATTTAATACGAACCTCTCGCTAATTCGAAGTATATGCTTAGCCCCTAAAAAAACTCATGATATTTTGATATAAAACAATACGTTTTGGAACTCTCAATATTTCGAAGTAAAATCTGTGGCTGGCTAGAATACAACAAGCGAAAATTCGAAGTGATCTTATAAAACTCTCGACAATTCAAATATTCACTATCATGTAGAGTTCTGTAGAAAACAGGTTGGAGCTTACATGGTTTGTGTTGTATTGTCTCTGCTTGTCTCCCCTGTAACGTAGCCCCTTTGATGACCATCGAGTGATTCCGATAATCGTGACAAAAGATAAAAGTGTGTCGCGTGGTCTCTCTCTCACTAAACTAACTACTTAACTTTTTCCTTCAAAATCATGTTGATGTGGACGTTTATCAAGCTTCATTTATTCTAGAAAAATCTATTGATAAAGTAAAATTAAACGCCATAAAACAAAAACAAAATTTTTTTCGTCAAAAAAAAAAAAAAAAACTAATTACGAACAGTGTGTATTCTTTTACTACAGGACTTTTAACTTCTGTATAATATTTATACTGTATATAATATTACTTTTTAAAAATACTTTAAAATAATCTCGCACATATGTACAATAGTTACTTTATTACATAGTTTCAAATTTAAATGTATTAGAAAAAATTTGTCTTCGTGAATTTTGGGAGTTTTTTCTTACCCTCTTGATAATTTGAAGTTTTACATTGGTCCCTTCAACTTCGAATTATCGAGAGTAGACTGTATTAAAGACAGAATAATGTAATGTAAATAATGTTTTCTATCACTCATATAAAGAATCTGTGACATCGTTAACTTCATCAAAGTGCAACGAATTAAATGGGCAGGCCACGTTGTCAGAACGGACGAAGACCGTGTGACGAGTTCTAACCACGGGTTTTTAACTAATCCTCTTGGGGAAATCATTCTTTAACTATGATTTGGTGAGTTTAAAACTGCTCTCCGTAGAAATGACTTGATTTTATGACAATGTAAATTATATTTAAACCCTGGCCATGGGTGTGTTAGAGTTAATCGTGGGTAGTGAGTCGTTTGTCCTGAAGTTAATATTCAAGTTATAACGTCCATTCAGAGTCGTGGAAATATTAGAGAAGTTGGTTTGAAGAGGACCGTATCATTTAAGAGAGAAAAGAGCTAATAATTCAATTACAAGCGGGTTAAGAGATAAGTATATTTTGGTTTATTTCATAAGTTAGATTAAGAAATTAATTATGTTTGTTCCCAGGGTTATTGAATTAAATATAAATTGATTATAAATTGATAAATCATAAATAAAAATACTTATTTTTATAAATCTGTCAGTTTCTTCAATGGCCCAAACTACGCCCGCAACCTCCGGGGTGCTACAAACAAACCACTAAAAATGCCTTCAATGCCCAACACACAGAGAAAAGGCAGGTGGATTGATGTCCTAGAAAAAGACCTCCTAGTTTTGAGAATTAAAATTGGAGAACACTTGCAGGGAAAAGGGCTTCTTGAGAAGGCCAAGGCCACTACTAAAGCAGGAAATAATCTTTTATATTATTATTCCTCTCCGACTATGTGGAAATAAAAAAATAAAAGAAGAAAAGTAATAACTGTTGTGCATTTTTTTCTAAGAATAACAAAAGAGAAAATCATTCTTGTTTATTTTTCTCTTGGAAAAATCACTCGTTATTTACGTTAGCTTTACGTTTTTTATAAGAGTAATCTTCCTAAACAAACATTGTAATGAATACTCTTTATATAATTGCTTATTTCAAAAAGAATAAAAATTAGTTATTCGAATTTTAAAAAATTATGTATCCTTTTTTTAATTATTATTATTATTTTATGAATATTAAAAATTATTGCACTCAAAGCACTGCCATCGTTAGATTTAGAAACGAATCATGCATACAATTGTTTCGACTGATATTAAGAAAATATATTAATGTTCCTGAACCTTTACTCCAGAAACTCATGCTTAGTACATTAATTATAATCTTATTTTATTTGTTACAGCGTTATGAAATGGAAATAAGATTGAAAATTTTGAATCAAAACTAATTTCTCGAAATCAAAAATGTATGGAACAAATATAGACAGCTAATAATGAGACACAATAATCTTGAAAACGAGACAAAGAATAAATTGAAATACTAATGGATGTACTTAGCAATAACACACAAAACAAATATACAGAATTATTCCAGAAGGGCAAAATGTGAAGTACATTATGAATGTGTTCAAGCAAATGATAATGAAACATAAAACATATAAAAAGAATATTGAAAAAAAATATATTCTATAAGAACAAAAATCAAAATCAATGTAGAATAAGTTATAAGCATATACAGTGAAGAAGAACGAAATTCGAAGCAAATATAGAGAATATTGAAAAAGAATTATTCCACAAGAACAAAATGTGGAATACATTAAAATCATATAAAGAAAAATGACAATGAGATACAAAGCAAGTATAAAGAATATTAATAAAGAATTAGTCCACGAGAGCAAATATCAGAAAAAGAAAATCAGAAGAAATGTGAGATACATCATAAAAGCTTTTTAAGACAATAATGAGAAACAAAGCAAATATAAAGAATATTGATAAAGAATTATTCCCCCGGAGCAAATATCAGAAGATCAGAAGAAATGTAAGATACATTATAAGCATAAAAAGACAGATGACAATGACAAACAAAGCAAGTATAAAGAATATTGATAAAGAATTAGTCCACGAGAGCAAATACCAGAAGAAGAAAATCAGAAGCAATGTAGCATACTTTACTAGAGAGAGCATAAAATGACAGATGATAATGGCAAACAAAGCAAGTATAAAGAATATTGATAAAGAATTTTTCCGCAAGAGCAAAAATCAGAAGAAATGTGAAATATAATGTAGAATAAAACATATGCAGACAGATGATAATGAAACATAAAGCAAATAAAAAGAATATTTATAGAAATAATTTCATAAGAACAAAAATCAAAATCAATGTGGAATACGTTATAAGCATATACAGTAGAGGAGAACGAAATTCGAAGCAAGTATAGAGAATATTGAAAAAGAATTATTCCACACAAGAACAAAATGTGGAATACGTTATAATCATTAAAAAACAGATGACTATGAGATACAAAGCAAGTGTAAAGAATATTAATAAAGAATTATTCCACCAGAGCAAATATCAGAAGAAGAAAATCAGAAGAAATGTGGGAAACGTCATAAAAGCTTTTTTAAGGCAAATAATAATGAGAAACAAAGCAAGTATAAAGAATATTGATAAAGAATTATTCTGCAAGAGAAAAAATCAGAAGAAATGGGAAATACAATGCAGAATAAACATATGCAGACTGATGATAATGAAACATAAAGCAAATAAAGAGGATATTTAAAGAAATAATTCCATAAAAGCAAAAGCAAAATCAACGCGGGATACATTTTAGCATGTATCGAAGTATTCTGTATAACAATGAAACTCAAAGCAAATACAAAGTTTCTTTTAAAAGCAATTCTTTCAAAAGATCAAAAAATTAAGTCAAAATAAATACAAAATTATTTTCTCATCCATAATTGCTAAGAGGAAAATGGCAACTATTTTAAGCACCCGAGTGACGTCGTTTATCTCTCGGTTTTCAATTACGCAAATGGATGAAATCGCACAAAGCGCGCACTACTGGACTTACGCTGAGCTCAGCAAAATTGCACTCACAAACTTCTCCCAGGTTTTATTTTCCACTCGACTTCCAGTAACTATTCTGACAAAATTTTGCTGTCATTTTTTCTCGGAAACAGTGAGGCAAGGTTTCATCGAAAACAAGTTCACGGATTTAGCATTGTTTCTTGCAGCACGAGCTGTGGGAACTGGACATAAAAAAGACGTTGAAATGCGCGTTATGTGGCTACTAAGCGAATATTTTAACGCTTTATTAAAGAAGTTACTTTGACAAGAATTATATTAGCTAGAATTTGGAATAGAATAGGTGTGATAGACCATTAATGAATATTATTTCTACTAAAGATTTTTTTGATGTAATTCAAATATTATTTCATCATTCGGCGATGCAAATTTACATTTTTTACAAATTAACCTTGAATTACCCTGCTTTAAAAATCATATAAAGCATAAAGTGGGCGAATGAGACCTTGTGGGCGTTTGAGACTTTCAGGGGCTGTCAAAGACCAGAATAAGTTATAGGGGTTTGAGATGGCATGGAGGGACATGGTCAGATTAACCAAATTTAGTCTAATAAAGACTAAAAATACGCTGATTATGTACTAACAAAAGTAAGCATAAAAACAGGTTACCTTATGTTGATTGTATAGATTTAAAATTGTATATTCGTGGCAATAGCTATTCAGATTTTCAAGTAAAAAAAAAATTGGGGCTTTAGAAAAAAAACTAAATTACAAAAAATATATTCTATTAGTAATAGAATATTTTTAAAAAATTTAATTCGTGTTTCACCATGAATTATGCTCTCTCTTGTTACTCTGGAGTGGGACGGGGTGGAATCGAAATATTCACTAGAAAAGGGGGCGCCAGTTCAAAAAAGGTTGGAATCTGTTATATAAAGTAATACCTCCAACTTACGTGATATCTGGAGCTCAGTGATAACTACATAAGTCGAATTCGCGTAAGTCGGGGCTGATTTAGTATATAAATATACATATAAATCATTTTTAGTTGGGAACGGAGACGAAAAATATAATAATTTAGAAAAAAAAATGCTTAATAAAATCTCAGAAAACACAAATACAAAATCACAAACCGAAGTTGTTTAGATGTGGAAGTTTTCATAAAATCAAACAAAATAGTCTGCCGGTTCTAATATTTTTTTTCCTCTTCCGTAGCATGCTAATAATTTTTTTATTCCTTGTTTTTTTTGTTGTTTTTTTTTGAAAAAATACGTTTTTTGTTGGAGTTTATATTTTATAAAATTTGCAACCCCCTCTCTTTTTCAATTAAGGTATTCGACTACCCTAAAATTGTGAATTTTGCCAAAAATTGACAATATTTTTAAGATTTTATTTTATAGGCCATCTTATTATTTTTATAAAAATACCAAGTTTATTTTTTTCCGTTCACTAGAACAAAAACAACAAGCGTTTTAGTAAGAGCAGATGCCATTACTTTAAGCAAGATGTCGTACTTTAAAAACACGTTTTACTCGAAATGTGATTTTTTGAAATTGATCAAACGGGGACAGCGATTGCTCAAAGAGTTTTGAAAATAATTAACTGAAATTTTTTCTGTAAGTTTTGTATAATAGTAGAATTGTTTTAACTTTCAAATTTATCAATCACTGTTTTATTACAAAATTTACAGTCCCTTATGTTAATATAAGCTCTGTTTTTTTAAGCCATTTCATATAATAACTACTATAAAGTGCTCTAGTTGTTGTAAAAACTAAAATATCTCTTATCCTGAAGGTCATTTCAAAAATGAATAATATAGAACCGCATGAGAATTGAAAATTTGTTCATAAACTTTTGGTACAGAATAGGCCGCGTTTATGCTATTTTTTTGTAGATTTTTACCAATTTTCCCCCATTTTAGTAATAATAATTTTTTTTTATCTTTTTAATTTTAGCATATTTTTCTTAAAATGTACTAAATAAATCTAAAAACAACAACAACAAAAATCCCCATATCTCTATTTTAAAAAAAAAGTTGTCGCAAGTAGTCGGATACTTAAACTGAAGCCTTCTGTCAAATTCCCAACCACATTCGATTTTCTGATTGAAGTGGGTCTGAAGACCTAGTCAAACCCTTCAAGTCAATAACTTGCTCATGAATTTCTATGAGCTCATCAACTGTCAGCTCCAGATAGTGGGAATCCAACAGTTCTTGAACATCATCCCTATCCTCTTCTAAACTTTATTGCCTGCCAAGATCGACAACTTCTTCAATAACATTACCAATTTTACTAATTTTTTCTTTCAAACAAAAGACAAATCGACGAGATTTCAAAATCGCGTAACTCCTGGTTCACCTAAGTCGGGGGAAGTGTTAGTGGAGGTATTACTGTATATTAAAACACAGATGTTTTCACGTAAAATTTGATAATCAAGATTTTAACGCAGCTGTAGTTTTAAAACTTTTTTTATGAAAGTGATACAAACAACCTGCAAGTAGCTTTCTTTTTTTTTTTTTGAATTTCATGTTTAAAAAACTGAATATTTTTCATTTTCAATTATTCTTTACTCTTGGAAAAAATTCTCAAGAAAAAAAAAATATCTCCATTTATTTGAAATGTTGTAATAAGTCGATGAATATTTATCGATAAAAGTTATTTGAAATGTTTTTAATATTTTTAAAGCTCCATTCAGCTAGTAATCTTAATAAAGCGTGAACTCACAGAAAATTTTAGAAACTTTTGCAAAACTAGACTACATTTATATTCCCTTCCTCAGTGGCTGGACAGACCTTGGCCTTCTCATGAAGCCTTTCCCAGGCCAGCCTTCTTCCTGCAAGTGTTCTCCAATTCCTAGTTCATAAAACTAGGAGATCTTTTTCTAGGCCATCAATCCATCTAAGATTTGGCCTGCCTTTCTTGGTGCGCCAATTGGTTGAGCATTGAAGACAATTTTAGTGGTGAGGTCTTCATCCATTCTGACAACGTGACCTGCCCATTTAATCCGTTGTATTTTGATGAAGTTAACAATGTCAGGTTCTTTATATGATTGATAGAGCTCGAAAATTGATCTTCTTCGCCTCGTTCCATTTTCCTGAACTCCTTCAAAAATAAATCTTAAAATCTTCCTTTCATAGATACTTATCAAGTTCTCATCTGCTCGAGACATGGACCAAGTTTCACTCAATTCAATTTAATATATTTTGTATTCCAATTACGATAAAAATGGTTCACATAAAAACAACTTATCCGAAAATATCTTACTTTCTCGTTGTTCTCTTCTGCTTTGAGAGAAAATGCATAAAAATTTCGTGGTTATTTTTAAAAGAAAACGATGCCGAAATCTAATTTTTCCAAAACGTGTTTTCATTCATGTACTTGAGAAGGATGGATGGATGAAAGCAGCGTAAAATTGTGGGCAAGAAATGTTTGGTGAAAGCGTCTAGGGCAGTGATTCCCAAAGTGGTCTACGTAGACCCCCAAGGGTCTATGATGACCTCCAAGGGTAGTAAGTCAAAAATTAATTTGGGGGTCCATGAGTTGTAAGTATAGTGGCTATGATAGTGGCTCTCATTAAACTAGATCGTGATTTTAGTTTTAAAAAAATTGTAATCAAGTGGAAACCAAATTATACCTACTTAACAGATTTACTTACTAAATTTAATGAGGTTAATTTGCATTTACAAGGTGAAAGCATAAATTTTATCAACCATTATTATTTTTATTTTTACCATTTCAGCTTTTCTTTCCTGAGTTAAGCTAAAGAAGTATAATACTGGAGGTTCCGAATTTTCTAAATTTGTCGCAGACAACCTGTCAGAACGTTTTAATCTACGTGCAACATTTAAATCCATTTTATTCAGATTTTGAAACCAGGTTTGAGAATGCTTTGTCTATGACAATACCGCAGTATTCAATGAATTCATATGGTCATATTGAAAAAAAAAATTTCACATTACAATAAGAACTGCACAATTACAATACAACATTACAATATGCACTAACGAAGATCTTAATGTTTAGAAACGGATGCCAGCAATTTTGGCTTTAAAAGGTCATTTGTTCCAACTTATGGAATATCGTGAGCAAGTTTTTCATTGCTTTTCCTAATGTGAAGGAGTTACAGCGTGGTTGCCAATCTCCAAAAAAAATTAATAAATAATAATAATAATAAAGAAAGAAAAAACCTGGACACTACTAACAGAGGAGATTTAAGGTTAAAACCAGACAAGAGTGATACTAAATGTTGAAAATTTGATATTGTAGTGCTAGAGATTCATCCCGTCCATTAAAATAATTTGTTTATTGTTTATTTTACAGTTTTATTTATTAATAAACTTTTAATTTAATTAATTAACATGTGATTTTAAATTTTAAACACAATACTTTATTACAGTTAGAAATTTAATTCTTTTAAAGTATGAGTAGTATTATCAATTATCAAAAAGACATTTAAGTTGATAAATTTGCAAAAATTCAATATTAATTAAGCAGGGGTTTACCCCATACCGAAAAACATGGCAAGGGGTCTATGAGACAAAAAAGTTTGGGAACCTCTGGTCTAGGGGAATTTTGAAGAATCCAGTCTTTTAATTTGGAACATGTTCAGATCTCATCTAACGGATTATACAAAGATATTGCTGACAGAGTGGAACACTGGCATGGTTGTTATTCCAGGAAGATGAACGCCATTAATTCAGCCTTCAGATATGTGTATCAATAAACCATTCAAAGAAAATTTAATAACAACTGTGGAAAACGTGGATGTTAGAAGGTGAAAAACATTTACAAAAGTAGGCCAAATTCATATATAGAAATCTTATTTTAATATACTCCTCTTTTCTTTATTTTTAAAGCTATCGCTTTTTTACCCGGTATATAACACGCACTCGC
Organism: Trichonephila clavata; assembly: GCA_019973975.1. Lineage (NCBI taxonomy): Eukaryota > Metazoa > Arthropoda > Arachnida > Araneae > Nephilidae > Trichonephila > Trichonephila clavata. The sequence goes on along the minus strand of BMAO01023970.1, from coordinate 27,814 downwards.
GTGCGCGTAAATTTTGTTCTTATTTTTTGCGCTAAAAGTGTACGTTATACGCCAGATAATACAGTATATACAGTAATACCTTTGTGACGGATCTATACGCGACCTTATCACGAATCCTCTTGGGGAAACTTTGGGGCTAGCTTTCGCGTTAATTCACAGCTATCCCTCAAGAACAAACTTTGATATTTGAATTAGTTTGACTATATAAAGTCAAGGTTTTGTAAATGTAAGATAGAAGGAGCAGGAGAACTGTTGCGGTGATTAGTAAGTGAGATTTATTTCAATAGCACAACGTGAGTTTAGGAAGGAGTTTTTCACTATAATAAATTAATAGATTAAAATTTAAGAATCTAAGATAGATTGAATTAAACCGATCACTTGCGTTTGTTTACTTAGAGCTGTTCACTGAGAACAGATTGCTCTCTTTGTATATCACTCCTAAGGTCTCCTCTTGTAGTTTCACTTGTGGTTGAAAAGTGTGTTTGAATAGTAATAAATAATAGTTATTATGGAAGTTTCTAGTAATGCTTTGCCCCCCCCACACACACTTAGGTAAGCACGACGGTGAAGGAGTGGCTCCAAATAGGTCGCGCTCACACCTTGACTTAGCTAACCTGCCTTACGCGAATTTCAAATCTCATCAGTTCGTCTCTTGTTTGAGAGCCTTTGATTGTAGTTCTTTTGGGGGAGAAATATGTCTTTTATTTTTTTCATTATTGAAACTCAGGTAAAATTAATGCCAGAGCCTGAAGAAATTGGTAAGATGATTGAAAAAGTTGTAATTTTTACCAGGCAAATAAATTTAGAAGTGGATAGTGAAGACGTTCAGGAACTATTGGATTCCCACAACCAGGAGCTGGCAATTTATGAGCTCATAGAAATGCATGAGCAAGAGCAAGGCATTGAAAAACTTGAGCCTTCAGACCTTCAATCAGAAGATCGAATGACGGTTCGGAATTTGAAAGAAAACCTCAGTTTAATTTTAAAAAAGCTACAAATATTTGAAAATATAGACTCCAACGAAGAGCGTGTTTTTTCAACAAAACAAAGAATTAAAAAACTTATTAACATGGTACGAGAAAATTTTGAGGGAGAAAAATCTTTAAGAAGGCCGACTACTTTTTTAGATTTTATGCAACCTTCTACAGAAAAATAACTTCGGTTTCCGATTTTGTATTTGTGTTATCTAAGATTTTACTAAACATTTATTTTTTTCTTTAAAGTTGTGATTTTCTTTCGTCTCTGGTTCCAAGTAAAAATTATTTATATGGGAAATTATACCCCGACTTACTCGATTATCACTCACACACAGTCCCAACTATCGCGTAGCTCGGGGTATTACTGCAATACCATTTTCACTCAGTAGAAGAATTAAAAACAAAAACTGATCGAATCAGTAACGAGTTCAAAAATGTAGGACAGAAAACATGCATTTCACACAGGAGCCCCAGTTTCTCTATCTTCTCGAGATCAGCAGTTCAAAGTATTCTACTCGCTTATCTCTTCTGTGGAGCACATAAATACTGTTTTCCATCAGCATCTCAATTCTGCAAGAGTACAGTAAACACTTACGACGATGCAGTTGATTGAACATTATCGATCGCACAATTAATGTGAAAGTTCAGAAAACACACGGTTGCACTCGAAGAAACAACTCATTCACTTACGAGAGAGAGCAAAATCAGGCTCAAAGTCTCTCTTTTCGATGATGATTTTGTGATGTGTCTCTTCTACTTTCATCAACGGAAGTAGAGGAAAAAAATTTCTCCGATGAAAAGAGTTCATGGCAATTATGAAAATAAGCTGTTTTTGAGCATGGCATCATATTCTACTTTCGTACTATTTAAATGCAAAATAACCAAAAAGTTTTCTTTTAAAATATGTAATCAGGAGAGGATGTTTTTGATACATATAAAAGCGTAATTGATACATTAGATGAAAGAAGAATATTTTTACTTGAATCAAATTTAGGAGTCGGGATCCGATTGGTATAGCTTCGTTCGGTATAGCCCAATCACACTTGACAAGAGGTAATAACAAAAAAATTCAAGATCAAAGCAAAAAAACAAACAAACAAACACGCAACCAAAAAGTGTTTTTAATAAAAAAAATAATCAAATTTTGAAAAAAAAAGCATTATTATTATTTTTTTTTTATTTACTAACATGCTTTAGGTTTGAGTGTGCTTTCCTGATAAGTTTTTAGAATAACCTCCGCAAATTCATTTATATACATTTTTTACGCTATTTATTTATGAGAGGCATACATCTATGCTCATACATAATTTAATGCCATGACAAAATTTTAGAAACCTATGCTATACTTTGATGTTTAGGGTCATTGATATAATTTGAAAAATTATTTCTAGAAAATTGAGTTTTGCTTTTGTATAAACTAATTTTTTATTGGAATAAAAAATAATAGAAATTAAAACACATAGATTTCAGAATAACAGTGAAATACAAACTTATATGTTTCTTTCGAAAAAGCTTTAAAGTTATTTATTATTATTTTTTGGAAGTAATCTTTCAGTTTAAAAATTTTTCACTAGTCAGAACTCAAGGATAGTGTTTATAGCCGCCCAATCCAGCATAATAAATCTCTGTTTTCAGTTTAAAATATAACATTTGTTGTTCATTTAAATAAAACTGAATATGTTCAATGTTAATGAGATTTTTTTATGTAAATCTAAATTATAATTACAATATTTCCTGTGAGTGCAGAGCAAAGTAATGCAGAATTGTCCCATAATTATGTGTGTGTGTGAATTGCTTATGAAGATACATTTAAAGGGTCTTTTTTTTTTAAAAAAAAGAATGTAAGTAATAACTGATTATTTACACATTGACTTCTTTGAAATTAAATCATGAAATTTATTAAAACACAGAATAACGGATTGTAACAGTGAAGTGCGATAGGATGCAAAATATCTGTTGTGTTTTCAGTTTTTGTTATGGATCGTTTTTTAAAAACAGTTTTGAAAAAACGCCCTAGATTCTAGGGTGTTATTACTATATACTATACAGCATACGTTATGAGATGCTCATACAACTTACAAACGGCAACGCGTAAGAAATAAATATGCGTGACTCACAAACCTCGGCAAAAAACCGACTTGACCGATTGCCACCTTTTGACTAAATGAGTAATGATGGTGTATGGTCGTAGGCCTATGCCTTGACACGAACATGACAGGGCAATGAAGTCTCGCCACTATCTCTGGTTGGCACATTGTTCGAAATTCCCAATTTATCAGAATATACGAGGTATGATCAGAAAAATAGTTATAAGCCGCAGCATTTGAAAACTACATAATGAGGAGAAATTTGGTTTCTCCAGAGTGAAGAAAATTGGCGCTATTTGTCGTACAGCTGGTTTGCGGGTAGGTAGAGAAAGTTCTCAGACGGTTCAGGACGATTGAAATGGCAAGACGCTCTTTGGTCTCAATTGGAAGTGCGAGCCATGATTCGATTTTTATGGGCAAAGAATGTGTCCCCGTATCTGACATTCTCAGTCATGGTGAAGAAGCAATGAGCAGACAACATGTAGCGAAATTGTGTCACTCTTTTCTATCAGACAGACAGGATGTTGAAAACCGTGATTTGGCAGGGAGCAGCCGGCCAAGTTCTTCAACGACAGAAATCAACACTGCACGAATTGAAGAAATGATTCAAAAGGATCGACAGGCAACTCTGAGTGAAATCTTGTCAGAGCTGGAACTGAGCTACGGTAGCATGCAGCATATATTTTCTGATGTGCTGCGATATTCCAAGACAGTGCTGTGAAAACATTAGCCAAGATCAATGGACAGGGATCTTAAACGAGTTGTTCCTGCGTTCTGATAAATGCCTAAATAGACTTCATGATCATGTCGAAATGTGATAGGCATGTATGCCTCTTGGTTCCCTTTTGTATTTTCTGTCTATAGTTAATAAATATTTCTTTATTCGACTTGTAACCTTTTTTGTTTTATCACCCCTCGTAACATTTGATCATTAAAATTACGAGGATCATGATCTTAGCGAGGCCAAGGCCCTGGAGGCAATTGGCCCTTGAGTTAAAACGTCCCTGCCTTTGTGTAGGTATAACCTCTAACAGAAAAAGTTCACAATGTAGTAATAAACTATATTTGAAAATTCAAAAAAACCCTGGGAGACTTAATCACAATTTATAAAAAAATATTACATTTATATTTAAATACAATAGCCATTGTATTAAAATAATTCACAACAAAATAATATTCAGAAAATTAAAATGGTTTGACAATTTATGTAATAAGACAGTTTTTCATGTCATCTTGAACTTGATTATTTATAATTTGAATCAGAAATTGGAAACATATGTTAATTTTTTTTAATTCGTTAAAATCTGAATAATATTGCAAGAAATATTGCATACCCACTAGTTAAAAACGAGAAAAAGAATATGAATTTTTCTTGAGCATATAATTATATATATACCGTAAAATTCAGCGTATAACGCGCACTTTTAACACAAAAAATAAGATCGAAATTAAAGAGTGAACGTTATACGCCGAGATAAAACTAACAGCTCTCAAAATAAAGATATGATGAGCATACAAAATTAAAAACAGACTTCGACGTATATTAAAATATTGATTATTTAAAAGAAATGACATATGTACTTTATAAACTTAAAGGGCTGTAAATCAAGAAGTGTTCTATTTTTTCAAATGCCTAGGATAATACCTCGAATAAATGACTTTAAAAAATATAAGAGCATTATACATACATATATATATTTCAGGTTTCTTCTTCAAAAAGGGATGCGCGTTATACGGCGAATACAGTTCAAAATTGAAAAATGCAGGTTGAAAGTATAGGTGCCCACAGTGGGTCACACAAGGGGGAAGTCGTGGGGGTCCGACCCCCCCCCAAGCCCTTGATTTTTTTCGATTGACTATAATCTTATGTATATAGTACGTAAAATTTAATTTTGTTATTAATAATTAATTTTATTAAAAAATGCTAATTATTAATTCAATTATTACATTTTTACTGTTTTTTGTAACCGAAAATCGACGAAATCAAAAGAATATGTTGGGTTACGTATTGGGCATGATACGAGAATAGTGGACTTTGAACCCTGGACCCCCCTTCCCCCTTGAAAAATCCTTGTGTGCGCTACTGGGTGCCCGTTATCAAGGCCGGCTCTAGCTGTTTTGCCACCCCGGACAAAAATGAAAAATGCCACCCCGTCCTCCAAAGTAAAAAAAAAAAGAAATATATCATTAAAAAGATCTTACAAAGAAAAAGACAGCATACTAGTATGTACTTGTTAAAAAAAATTATTACAAACGAAAACACGAAAATGAAACTTTTTTTTAACAGAGCATCAGATAGATATTCCTCAGACATTCTAAAATTTTTGATGAAATATGCTTAAATTAAGTAGGGAAAGTATAAAGATAATGAACAGAGTGTTTTGCTTTCACACAAAAAATTTGAATTCATCAAAGATTAACCTACTTGATTTAAAAATCGATATGCTTGAGATTTTCCAAAATCTTATCGTAAATTTAAAGCAAGGAATAAAAAGCCCTTATTTTGCTTTCGTTGAAACACTGTATTTATTTATGCTTAATATATATGTAGAATTGATAAATACATGGTAGGACATTCTAATAAAGTATATATTTCAAAATTAAAAAAGTGAATCTGAGTAATTCTAATAAAGTATATTTTTCAAAATTAAAAAAAAAAATTTGAGTCAGTTTTTTTTTTTTTTTTGACTACCCACATATACATGGCACGCCCAAAACATAGAATGGATTTACATGAATTTTTATCTAAAAAAAAGTTGTACCTACACAATTATCATAGAAAAAATACTTTCCGTTAATTTTTTTAATATAACACTAGAAATTAAAAATCATAATATCACTAAAATTAACTCTAATAAAAATACTCTAAAAATAGACTACAATATTCAAAATAATAATAAAATATACAAATATTTCTCAGTCAAATAAAATTCTGTCTTTTAGCTTCCACAAAAAATGTCACTACGAAATATTTTTAATAGCATTTAAATATTAACACATTAAAACTCATTTTAAAATGTATTATTAATAAAATAATATTACTAAACTTATTTCTCTTTAGATAAAAAGAAGAAAGCACTGAAATAACTCACCTGTTACTGACCTAATTCATAAACATTAAATATAAGGTAAGAATTTTTGAGAAATGCTCATCTACCATGGCAAGCTCTATCTGTGTAAAGGTCAACACCCAATTTATGAAAATAGGGGATTTAGACCTCTTCTGATCCGCACCATTGATCATTCTACATTCACATTCAAGAAATACCTTTTCAATATTTGAAATAGCAATAACGCAATCACTTAAAAGAAAATAATTACCGAATAATATAATATTACTAAATTTCTCTTGATGCATAAAAAAGGAGAGGGAAAAAATATCTAAACACATACATGAGGATTTGGGAAAAGAAATCGTGTGATAGATGATTAAAAAAAAATCAAAATTTTCAATAAACAAGACAAATGAACCACATTTTTTTTCCCTGGGAAATTTGTGCAATGTCTTGTTCCGGAAGCTCTCTTACGAAAAAATTTCGCATCAGCAATATTATTTTGATTTATTCCAAAAATAAAATTTTACAAGCCATATATTCTTAACTATAACTATGGATACATATTTTCAAATAATTTCATTGATAACCAAGTTTTTGTTTTAACTCAGTTAAATCGTTTTTCTTTGATGTGAATTTATTTATGACACACTTAATTTGATATAGATTTATATTAACAAATGAAACTTTATTAAGCTAAATATATTATTCTTATTGTTCACTTTTTTATGAGAGCAAATACAACAAAATATTCATTAAGACGTATCTTAATATGGTATAAATTCAATAGTACCTCCCAATAAAGAACTTTGCATTTGACACAATATGTCCAGAAATTTAAACCCACCCAACCGGACATTGTGTATTTTGTCTTTTAATGCTAACAAAATTAGCTTAATTAGAAAATTAGGTTTCATTAATCTTTAAATAAATAATACATAAATAAGTACCTTAGTCACATGTTTTTTTTTCAATTTCAAGTTTATGAAAATTCTTAATTGAAAAAGTTTAAGTACTGCATAAATGTTTGAAATGAACAATAAAATCTTGTACCCACATAAATTTATTGAAAATAGTCTATTACAGATTTGTTTGAAAGACTGTGCATTTTAGTAGCTCAAGCCAGCAATTGTATTTTTTATGTAAATTCAAAGAAAATGCGCCCCCACGTGGTGCAACCACTTTATTATGTGTTTATTCTGTTTTAAAAATCAAAGCATCGACTAAATACATGTTGCACTTTATTTCCCTTTGTTCCTTTAATCTATTAAGTTATATTGACTTAATAAGCCAGCACTATATTTGATTTATTTAAAGAGAAACACACAAGCGCTTGTCTTTGAAATGCTAAAATTTTACAAAAAAGAATGCTGAATTTACTCAAATCTAAGCTGCCCTTTTTTGCAATGTTAAAACTATTCAAAATTAGATACAGTTAGAATCGAAAGCGAAAAATTCATTCGATGGGGGAAATTAAACATAATACTGACGGGGTTATAGCACTTACAGTATGTATTTAAAAAAGTTTTAATATTGGTAAAATCAATAAATTATTCATTTATTAGCTCGCATTTTCATTTCTTTAAAATATATTTCTTAAATATCTTGTATTTCGATAAACCATTTTACACTATTTTTCAGGAAACCGTGTTGAGAACTATGTATAGAGAATTACATATACTGGCTTAAAATCGATTCGAATAAATACGGTATTTTTATTTCTCACCTTATATCTTATCTTTAAAACTTTTTTCGGTGTCACGAAAATAGGACGGCCCTTAATAAGGGGTAAATACAAAAGGCCCACATTCAAACGAAATATTCTGCTTTGTGCTCATTTGTCACCCTGAATGTGGCTATACCATAAACAAAACAAGATAATCACCATTTCCCCCTTTATATCAGGGAAGTGAATATCTTGTCTAGAGAAGCATACCTACTTGTATCCCGAGGTCGGGTGCTCATATACTTTCAAAGTCACGCAGTACAATTATTATTTTTTTTAAGATATAGAGTTGTTATACAAATTTTACTAGCAATGATCGGCTTTTCAATTCAGTATAAAATAAAACAATTATGTTCCAGGTTTCCAAAGTGTAAATAATAATATTTAAGAAAATGATTTCATACAAATTTTCAAATTTCGTCCAAATGCCGCCCTTAAATTTTGCCGCCCCGGACATGGGTCCGGTTTGTGCGGCCCTAGAGCCGCCCCTGCCGTTATACACCGGTGAGCGTTATATGCCGGATTTTATGGTAAATAAATTCGTTTTGAGAACTTATACGCTGTTTCAGCCGGTGCATTTAGGGGACGCATGAGTTCATCTTAAATTTTTCATATTTTTTATTTAGTTGTTTTACTCCGACCTGGCATCAAAATATTCTAAACATCTCAAAATTTTAGAATGTGTTCCGTTTTTCTCAAAAATTACAATTTAAATAGCCAATGGTCACCACTTTTTACGTGACGAGTATGCTCGACATGACACAAAATCCTGCAACATAGAATTGTCATATAAAATATTTGTTCTATCCGTAGGGCAATACAATTCCGAACAATGACAATTACAAAGTCAAAAATGTGGAAGCTCCGTATCCAGATTGCACCACTAAGGAACATGTCGTTACAAATTCATCCGATGATGCAAGTTGATGTAGAAAAATGTATGGTGATGCATCATCAAGTGTTGACTTCACATAGACATACTACCGCGAATCGATGAAAGTTTTATGAATGAGTACAAATGTTTGATGCAGAAATAACAGGTGTGAAGGACGAAGGTTATTTGAATTGTCTATCAACATGATTCAATAGAGAAAATCCCATCGATGAAGCGAACGCTAAGTTTAGGAAGACCAACAGTTAGTGGTTCATCATGTTTTGCCTTCTTTTTGATATCAGTTGTTAAATCATATTTTGTCACAAACAATGAAACAATGCATGCATACACTAGGGATCATAAAAAAACGACTGAAGTAAAACTTCTTTAGCTCCATCTATTTGTATGTATATATACATGTTTATATATGTATAATATATACATGTATATTCATATACATATATTAGTTTTCTACAAATATTTAAATTTATTATGCGTTTTCATCAATAAATTAATATTGTTAAATAGATTTTTATTTTTATTAATTCTTTTCATTTTCGGATACATCAGTAATCACTGTGGTTGATTGTAAGACCGGACAATAGGCTTATGGTATAAGAAATAAGATACATATGTTTTCGAATGAAAATTAGAAAGATATCTAGAGAAAACTGCATCGATTGTTGTTCCATGTCTTGTGGTAGGCTCATTTCGGTTATTGTTCATTTTATTCATTTGTAATTCTAATTTATCTAGTAGAAAGTTTACCAAGAGTTGTCCATCTTCGAACACGAAATTAACATTGAAATATACTTCTAAAATTAATGGCAACGGATGATAGTTTTCTCTTAATTCTTCAGAGCTTACTCGACCATGAATCATAAGTCTTTGGAGAAAATTTTTTTAATATTATTAATTGTGTTATTGGACGAAATGTAAACAACTACCATTATGATGTTTGTTCCATCGTCCAAAACACAGTGAGCAGCACATATATCACCAATTGTTATTGACCAACATCGATTTCACGAATATACCGTAATAAAACGCGCGCACACTCACTCATTCCCCAAGTCAAGCGTGCGTCCGTTCGCCTCGCCCAATTACACTTTTCGTAACGCTCTCGTCAAGCATTCACCAGCTTACTCCCCAAGTCAAGCAAGAGTAAAGAAGTTTTACTTCAAAAATGGTGGGAACTTCCTTTTTTTAAAAATGCAATAAAACACACTACGTGTTTCATTTGACTTTATTGTTATTTTCCGCCTACCTTACAATATAGGAAATTTGAATTTTGACAATGTCTCTCCATTATCAGTACACTGATGTAGTCGATTTCGAAGACTTTAAGTCACCTTTCCAAGCATATCGATCGGGAATATTGTCAATTTCGGTTCGGATGGGGCTCCTTAGGTCTTCTAGTGTCTTGAAACGATCTTTGTAAGCCAGGGACATGAGATAAGACCACAGGAATTAATCAGGAGAGGATAAATCAGGTGAACACTCCAGTTTACGTCCCCTCGCAGGGAGATCAGTCATTTGGGAAAGCTGCTCGAAAAATACCCTAGAGGTGTGGGCTGGGGTCCCATCTTGTCCTCAAGATCCCTTTCTTGGAGAGCGGGTAAGAAAAATTGTTGGATCATTGACACATACCAGTCTGAATTGACACACGAATCCGTTCTACCTTTTTAGGTGTTCTAACGATCATCGGAGGCACTTTCCTTTCTTGTGAGATATTCCTCCTTGCTCGGAAGACATCATTCCACATTAAAACACATTTCCGATCAGGAACATTGTGACGGATCAATGCGCGGTTCTACTAATCCCTTCACGACACTGTTAGAAAATATATGTTTCAACCAAATTTCACCGAGAAAGAAAGGTGATTATGCAAAGGAAGTATATTATATAAATTCTGTTTTCGCGCGTTTGAGGAGTTGGCAAGTTGGAGTTAGCAAAGAGGTGACAAGTGAGTTGGCGAGTTAGTTTGTTAGTTGAAGATTGAAAGATCGTGGAATTATTAAGAGATTTTGGAGTTTGTCCATGAAAAGGATTACGGAAAGTGGACCTAACGACAGTGATTAAATCCAGATAAAGATCTCCTGCAAGATACAAGCGTGGGATCTACTTCATAAAAGTACAGGTACCATGAGCCTTGTTTAATTAGAAGTTAGCTTATAAGTGTGCGACATAGTTTATATTGAGCGTATTTAAGCTATTGTAGGTTCAGTTGAGGGTCTGTAGTATTGTCCCCGTGTTAGTGGATCTCACCTCCGCGCTCTACTATTTGATTATTTATCTTAATTAGATTGTTATTGTGTCTGATTGATATTTTGGTAACAATAAAATAGTTAGTGTGAAATCATGTCTGTTGATTATTCAGTTTCTCCCACACATCTAGCCGGGTCTGCAGGTAGACAAAGGGTTTCAGATGGAAGCAGGAACCGTCCGGCATTACAGCATGACCTCGTGAAGGGGTATCGAAGTGACGACGAAAAACACGTTGCACTGCAATCACGGACCGACCGTTAGAGAAATACGCCTCCACGGCAAACGCGTGCTATTGCCTCGACCACAACATGTTTGAGACTGAGACGGACGGGAACACAAATATTCCACTGAACCCCTAACCAAGCCCCTTCCCTCCCTACGAACATCACTGGAACATGTTCACAAAAGGAAGTTCCCGTGCCCCATCCCGTATGATCATCATATAATGATTATGGAATCTCTGTAACCTTCATTATCCTAACTCACACAAACACGTTCTACCAATACATCCATAGAGGGCTCTCACGCGTGGTCCCCTTAACTAACCTTTCGAGCCAGTGGCGTAACGTACAACCCCCAACCCCAGCATCTCGAGGGGGAAAGGCAGAATTCTAGAGCCCCAAAGATTATGGTTTTGCAATCCTTTGTACCATCACCGGCTTGGGGCTCAAAACCTGACTTTGCATGAGGGCTATCGGCGATGGACCTCCTGACTTTGAACATCAGTTAAGTGACAAGGACGACATCTGAGCTGGCACTCCCCCGTCTACAAACTACCACACCACGCCAACGGGAGGATTTTGAGCTCGACAGATGCAGGGGACAACAGCTTTTCCACACAGTGAGTCCTCAGTTCCACCAGGACTTTAACTCATACTCGCAGGACACGAGTTGGCGACTTGGACTATTCGGCTACCATGGTTACAGAATGGCGAAAAGGTTACCAACGTGGTCACCAAAAATGATGCCAACTTGGTTCTATCACCAACCATTTCGCTATATTTCCATTGAATCGTTATTATAATGTAAGGAACGGCGTTGCTTGCGAATATTATAAATTTAACATAAAATAAACACAATAGAAAGTAATATTAACGTAAAACACATCCAGATATGAATTATTTACACTATTTTAAGCGTTCATTACAGAAAATTTGTTACAATCTGTTACTTTTGCTGAGCAGAGATCAGCTTAGGGTGGTGTTTTCAAAAATTAACCTACAAGAGAGTTACGGGGCGTTATAAATAAAAAAAAATCCTTTTTATCAGCTATTAGACCTTCAGACTTAAATTTAACAAATATGGTTTATTTTATTTTATTTTATTTTTATTTTGTTCAGCTGAGATATGCAAAAAGCTTTTTATTTTTTAAATTTGCAGTTCATGTAAAATTAACTCATTAAAAACTTCTTTATCCCTTAATCTACACTGGTGTCCAAAAGTTAAGCATAAATCGTAAAATGCGAAAAACATGGAGTAAATATTCGTAAAATTATTCCAAATTTCTTGCGGGTATTAATTGGGTGAAGAAGAAACATTGGGTTCATGCAAAACTTTTCAGTCGATTACTTCCTGCTCGAAACACTGGTGCATGTCGGAACGCGGAGAAACCGATTCACGCAGCATAGGCAGTTCAGACAAGTTTCGCGCAATTGCTGTGCGAAAGAACGTTGTTAACCATCAAACAAGGTGAATGATGGCACAAAGACGCCAATTGGACATGTTTACGAAAGGAAGAATCGTTGGAATACTGGAATCCTCACGATCACAAACCGAAGTGTCTCCAATTCTGAATGCGGACCAGTCTGTGATCTCAGGACTGTGGCAGAGGCTTCAAAGAACGGGAGATGTTACCCGACAACCAGTATCAGGTCCACCAAGAGCTGCTCGGGAGACAAATTGCAGCCCTTTCGCACCCACCAAGCTCCGTTACAGAACTGAAGAGAGCTCTCCAAGAAGCTTGAAACCGTTTGAGCCCACAACTCATTCATCATCTCATAGCAAGTATGGTAAATTGCTGTGCAGCGTGCCTGGCTGTCAGAGGTGACCCTACGCCTTATTGAACTGCAGCATCAGAATTTTTTTTAATGTTTTCTTTAATTTTTTCTTTAAAGTGTGAATCCTTGAAATGCTCAGTTTTCTTTCAAACTGTTACTTTGGATTATAAAATTAATTATTATCATTCTTTTGATTTGCTTCCTAATTTTATAACCCTTTTGCACTCGCATATCACGTTTCCTTCCATTCTGATTTACAGTTCCTTCTTTATTCACATAATTATCAATTATGCGTAACTTTTGGACACCAGTGTATATTGTTTAATTTTTCAATTGACCCATGCGAAGAACGGATGCACCAGCTACTAAATGTATAAAGGAAAAAAACCTATGCGAAAACAAATCTATATATAAGACGGGATTTATAAAACATAATATTCATAAAAGGGATCTACGAAAAAAATGTCTTAAAAATCCCCACTCTATAATTATTTTTAGATACACCAACCATATTTATTATTGATAACAAGTCTTGAACTTTCTCTAAAGAATTTATTGTGTGATGATACCCATACGCAGTTGTTTAATTTTTCTAATACCAAATTTCATTACAACAAATAAACAAAAATAAAAAAAAGCCGTTCAATCACTATTTTTTCACTGAAAGTCACGCTCAGCCACTGAAAGCAATGCTTCTTGCAGACTTCCAGCGAAAATGTTCTTTTTTTAATGGCGAATGGCAATTATTTTCCCTCTCCAGCAATATTTTGCTTTTCCTTAATGTACCTTTGAAGCAAAAGATCTGTCATCGCGATTTTTAATCGCAGCATCTTATCACAGAGGAAGCATTTAAAAAATCTCCTTCCTTCGTCATTTCCTGATAGAAACGTCTTTTTTGGATGCGTGGGGTCTGGCTAGTCTCACTTATCGGTCGGGCTTGACTGATGAATAGGGAGAACATTCTGAAATGCAGAGCTCACTAAAAACATGAAGCGACTGTTCTGCTCGCCATCGAAGCAAGATCACGTGAATCAGTGGACACGTTTTGAAAAAAAAAGTAAATCCCGACATTTTAAAAAGCACATGTAGTGCAAACTCAAGGCAAGTTAAAACATAATAAAACCTGCTAGTCATTCTCATTTTACAAATACTAATTGTTCGCGAATTATTTTAATTAACACCGTCGGATGATTTCCAAAATTGGATATCAAAACACTGAGTCATACTCGTGTAAGGTCCAACCTTTTTACCGTGTTCCGACCCGTTTGTGTAGTGCAGTGGTCTTCAAACTTTTTCATCTCAGGGTACCCCTTGAACTAGAAGGTGTTTTCGTAGAATCCCTAGAACTAGAAGGTGCTTTCCTGGAACCCCTAGAACTAGAAGGTATTTTCGTGAAACTCCTGGAACTAGAAGGTGTTTTCGTGGAACCCCTAGAACTAGAAGGTGTTTTCGTGGAACCCCTAGAACTAGAAGGTGTTTTCGTGGAACCCCTAGAACTAGAAGGTGTTTTTGTGGAACCTCTAGAACTAGATGGTGTTTTCGTGGAACCCCTAGAACTAGAAGGTGTTTTCGTGGAACCCCTAGAACTAGAAGGTATTTTCGTTGAACCCCTAGAACTAGAAAGTGTTTTCTTAGAATTCCTAGAACTAGAAGGTGTTTTCGTGGAACCCCTAAAACTAGAAGGTGTTTTCTTAGAATTCCTAGAACTAGAAGGTGTTTTCGTGGAACCCCTAAAACTAGAAGGTATTTTCGTGGAACCCCTAGAACAAGAAGGTGTTTTCGTAGAACCCCTAAAACTAGAAGGTATTTTCGTGGAACCCCTAAAACTAGAATGTGGTTTCGTGGAACCTTTATAACTAGAAGATATTTTCGTAGAGCCCTATTCCACACACACCTAGAGGAATATATCTTAAAATAATATTTAAAGTAGATCAACAATAGAGATCATGTAAAGAAAATTATAAAAGTATTACATTTATTATCAAAAAATTTTAAGCTTGTAATAGCGGTCGGTTCCTGCTTACATCTGAACCCCCTTGTCTGCCTGCAAACCCATCTACGTGTGTGGGAGAAACTGAATGATCATCAGACATGATTTCAATCTAATTAATTTATTGTTTCCAAAATATCAATCAGACATAATAACAATCTAATTAAGGTGGGTGATTAAATAATAGAGAGCGGAGGTGAGATTCCATAACACAGGGATACTACTATGTACCCTCAACTGAATCTAAGACAGCTTAAATACGCTCAAATATAACTACGTCGCACACTAATAAGCTAACTTCTAATTAATCAAGCTCACAATACCTGTACTTTTTATGCATCGAATCCTACTCTGGAAACTTGCAGGAGATCTTTATCGGGCTTGATCACAACGTCGTTGGATCTACGCTCTGTATTCTTTTTCCTGGACAACTCCGAGACACCTTACTAATTCCACTATCTTTCAATCTTCAACTAACAACTAACTCGCAGGCTATATGTTAACTCCTACTTGCCAACTCACAAACTCGCGAAAACAGAATTTATATAATATACTTCATTTACATAATCACGCTTTCTTGGTCGGCGAAGGTTGGTTGGATTAATTTATTTTTCCCCAGGGGGGAAGAGTCCACAAGGTGTCAATAAAGTCGCGGATAGAACCGTCACAAGATACTTTTAGAAAATTTATTCATTAATATTAGTCTGTGATCCAAGTGCCCCCCCCCCATACATTATGTTTTGTTACTGGGAATGTGCTTGCATTTTTACACACAAACTGTCAAAGTCTAGGTCTAGTGAGAATAACTTCAATCGCATTACAAATTCAGAACTTCACTTGTTTGTATATTTTGTTTTGTTCACATCTAGAAATATTTTTTCACACATACACATTATTCTGAATGGCTTTAAAATGTTAAAAAGCTGTGTGAGAAATACTATGTATTTTGCATGAATTTGCAACAGAAAATTCCGTGGAGCCCAGTTTGAAGACCACTAGTGTAGTACATTGGCGCACACAAGGGGGAGGGGATCCTCGGGTCCGGACCCCCACCAAAGCCCTCGATTGATTATAATCCTATCTATATAGCTCATAAAACTTAAATAAGTATTTGTTAAAACTAATTAATTTTATTAATTAATTCTAATTATTCATTTAATAATTAATTTTTTACTGTTTTTTGTTCTCGAAAATGGACAAAATCAAAAGAATATGTTGGGCGGCGTATTGGAGCATGATACGAGAATAGTGGACTGCCAACGCTGGACCCTCCCCTCTCTCGAAAAATTCCTGTGCGCGCTACTGGTGTAGTGTGGCAGTTAGGAGAGGGGTGCATCTTAGGTGTCGTCTTCGTCACTTGACCGTGGTTATAAATTACGAGGTCCATCGCCAAAAGCCCTAGTAAGTTCTAAGCTCTCACCCATGCCAAAAAAAAAATTTTACAGCAGTCAGACGAAGAATTATTGCCACGCCTCCCGGATGCCATTGTCTCAGCCAATAGTCATGATTCCTGTTAAGCAGAAAGAAAAATCCCACCATCGCCATGCCAGACATCAAAGTCAACCAGGATATGGGACTGAGGACTATTTCACAGTCCAGATGCCCACATTACAACGCCCATTCAAAAGCACTAGTGTAGCTGAACAGTGCGACGTTAATATTCACTCACTATCGTGGACCGGTCAACATTAGATAATTTTACTGCGGTCCGCTGAGGAGGGGGGGGGGCGTTCATTGTTTATATTTATATTGTTTTGATCCAAAAATTTTAATTTAATAGTATTTATACATGCCTTCAGAATAAAATACATAAATAAATGAACATAAAGTAATTTAACATGGAATATAAAGAGATTTTAATAAAAAATTGCACAATCCCGAGAAAAATGCACCACAGTAAATAAAATTTAAAAAATTAATGCTCCTTGTGTGGCACGGCACTAATTAATCCAAGGAGTGGTACCGGTCGCGGGTTGGGGACCACTGATATAAGGAACATAATAATTGTTAAGTTGGCATAATTTATCCTCCTTTATTATGTCATCTACAATGCCGGTTTATCCATTGGGCATTTAGGGCTGGTGCCCAGAAACCAGGATAAATTGGACTTAACCAGATTTTCTGGTTATAAATTTCGATACGCCAGTGCCAAGGGGGACTACAGATTTTCTGCCCCCAGGGCTCGAAATGAGCTTAAATCGGTACTGGTTATGCATATAAATGCTTAGGGACTCCTATTATTTCCTCAAATGGTCTTCAATGGAACCGAGTTTTGAACTAGACATATTCTAATCACCACAAGCCTTTGAAATATTTTTTAAAAAATCTGAATTTTTTAAAAATAAATTATTATAATTTTAAAAAAAAGGGGAGGGGGCCCTTTGTCTGCCTGAAGGGGGAAAGTTGTACGTACAAATTATGCAACTGCTCGTACTCATTGCTCAAATTGTAAAACTGTAATTTAAATGTATTACGTAGTTCTATTTTGTTTTAATATACTCTGGTGTAAGAAATTAAGAGAATTTTCAGACTTGATCGATTATCTCTTAGAACTACTGGACCGATTTTAATGAAATTTTATGTTTACGTAAATTGATACAATACAAAACAAATAACCATTCAACAATTGCAATACACATGCATAATCGAGCGTAACACTCGTTGGAGTTGTAAGGTATAAAACAGCGTTTGCAGAATAAACAAAGAAATAGTTGAATAAGGGTATGGTCTCCTCTTACAGCTATACAGGTTTCGCAGTGTGATGTCATACTTGAAATAAGGGAGTTTATCAGTTCTTGTGACAATTGGTCCCACTCGTTCAGCAACGTTGTTTTCGTTTCCTGGTTGGTTCTCGGAGGGGGTCTCCTCAGAGCTTCCCAGACAAGCTCTATAGGGTTGAGGTCTGGAGACCTGGCTGGCCAATCCATACCGCGAATATCCTCACTCTCTAGAAATTCGTTGACCAAACGAGCTCTATGTGGCCTCACGTTATCGTCCATTAAAATGAACTCGGACCACATGCACCCCTGAAAAGGCGAACATAGGGCTACAAGACCTCATCCTTATACCTCACACCAATCACAGAGCTTCTTTCAAAGACATGGAGAGGTGTACGGCCATCTAACTTGAGGCCTGCTCAGACCATTTAACTTCCTCCACCATAATTGTCGATTTCTCGGACATTGGAGGATAGGTAGCGGGTCCCTGGTTCTCTCAGTATGAATGTACGGCGGGAATCAGTGTTTAGACTAAAACGGGACTCATCGGTGAACAGAACGGTCACCCATTGATCCATACTCCAATCTCTATGCTGTATGTACCATGCTGAACGGACTCTCCTGATTATATCAGGAAAGTCCAATGCAAGGAGCAATGCAGAAGAGCAATCAATAGGATTTATATCAGGGGTACTCACCCGTTTTTCCTGATAAACCACATGCATATGACAGGCATTTCACGCGGTCCGCAAAAAGAAGATAAGGGGGGGGGGGCATTGAGACCAAAACAACATTGGACAAAGCAAAACTGATCAAAATATTAATATTTACTTATTTAATTATTGGCTTTTGTTTTATTACTAAATAACCTTTCTATCAAACATTCACAAAAATTATTTACTTTTATGCATTTTTCTACTGATTTATGGTGTAAATTCGATTTCCTTTCATCCATGACCAAGCCTCTTGTTTACATGTTTCTATAAAAAAAAGCAAATTGATAACAAAATTGAGATTTTATTGCATGATTGATAGAATTTCCTACTGTGACGTAGTCACAAAGGAGAAATCGCCCCTATTCATGATTCATGCCACAGCTGGAGAGCACGTGGCTTTGGTATCATTGTGCTTTGTCAGACATCTGGACTGTTGGTGCCGGTGTAACTGGTAAACCCTATGGGCTGGGCATCACTGCATTATTTTTCGTCCATAGGCAGTGATTGTCCGTCTTGAAAGGCTGGCGCCTCGGCAGACGGCGGTGGGTGGCATCAAAAGAGGAAAAGGCGGTGAGATGGTTCGAGTACCAGATGTCAGCCAAGCCCTTGTCGCCGGCGACCTTTGAGAGGGACCGGAGCCTTTGTTATCCCTGCACCAATGGTGGGCTTGGTGCAGGTGGGAGACCGAGGTGCAGGGTACAAAACCTTGAGGCCTGCCAATGGGGGTTGATGAGGGGAGGGGAGTGGAGTGGACCCACCCCTGGAGTTTAAAAGGGTCGACCCAGCGAAAGAGAGGATGGCCTCCCGAGATGAACGCCGAGATCGACTCCCACGATAGACTCCTGAGACAGTATCCGACGGATGAATAAAGAAGCGCGAGATCAACTCCTGAGACAGTATCCGACGGACGAATAAAGAAGCGCGAGATCAACTCCTGAGACAGTATCTGACGGACGAATAAAGAAGACGCGAGGAGTGGACACTCATGCAACTAGCTGGCTAAATAGAACAAACACCTGTAACTGATTTTTTTTTCTCTTTCCAGTGATCTACTGAATGTTGTACCACAAATAAACAGTTGTTTAGATCACAATAAAAATATTTTTAATAGTTAGCTTAGCGTCCACCTGCAACCGAGTCCACGACGCCACACTACGAAATATTTTGCTCATTGAAAAAAAAACACTGAAATGAAAAAAAAACTTGGTCACGCATGCAGGACGGTGAAGATGTCTGTAGTTTTTTCCTAAGATTCTATGTTGTGTATAATTGTAAATAGAGTTGTGCGTTTAAGAATTAATAATAAACGGCAAATGGAAGAAATATTTTACATCTATTGCATAACATCTTTATATCCCTTTCAAAATAAATCTATGTACTCCACTGTACACAATTCACAATTGTTCTTCCAATTTTTATTTTTATTTTTCAACTACATAAAAAAATATGTCTTGTAAACGTCCCTTTCGCACTTGCACAAAGATATGCAGGATCAATTTTCGTATAAATTAATTCATAGCCTCTATCAATGTTTCATTGTATAGAATTACTACGACGCCAATTTAAAATAATCTAATCAAATCTTTAGAATCGGGTGTAAAAAATATCACGAGTGTTGTGCTTTCAGTCTTTTTTCATTTATGAACGAAAATCTTAACTTTCTGCCATCAGATAAAGAGATTTTGGAAAACAGATAAAAACTTTGTACCAGGACCAAGTTGTATCCGGTTTTCATTCAAGCATAAACGCACCACAAACATTAGATCTTGTGATCTAATCGTACAAATTTTAAAATCACACAATTCCTTACTAGTCATGGTAATTTTAAAGTGTACCTCAACAAGTTTAATCTGTGCCCTTCCAAATTTTGTGACAGCAATGTTGGTGTTGAGCAAAGTGCTGGACAAAAAGGGACGTTATCCTTTTTTTTGTTCAAAATTTAAGAAAGAAAGAAAATGCCTGTATGTGTGAAGGTTAAACAAATGTTCTTTAAATCAAATGGCCTCCTGAATTTTTTTAGTTTGTTTCAAGTATAGCTTCATTCACATTATTTTGCAACCTCATTAACTTGATTTTGTAGTTTTTTCGTTGCTCTGATCTTTTAACTTCTTCGTTTTTTTTAATTGTTTAATTTTGTTATGTATTTTTTGTCTTTGTTACTTATTTGTCTTTGTTATTTCATTTGATTCATAACTTTTATTTTGTTATTTATCCTTTAGTTCCTACTATTACCTCTCTCTCTCCATATATGTATATATTTATCTTGTTCAAATTTTTAATCGTTGATAAAATACTTTCTATTCATCCAATCACGTTCAAATAAATTTTTTTAAAACTTGTACTGGATGAGACTTGATGTCAATACAGTTTCTTCAAATATTAATTAATTAATTTATTTAATTAATTACCGGTTTTTGACGCCAGATTAGAATTGTCTCCATTGTTGTAACAATGTAACTGTTAAAATAATGACAAACGTTGGTGTCGAAAACTGGTTTTTCAGTCAAACTAGCCAAACCAAGTGTGCATTGTTACAACAATGCAAACAAATCATGCTCTTTTTTCAATTCCTACTAGTAGTTCACTCTCTCCCTATATATATATATTCATCGTTAATAAAATACAAGGGGTGATCAAATGAAAAGGTACGAAACGACACGGTGGGTACAAATATAGACTTTATTCAAAATATACACCATAGGCCTGAGCACAACGATCCCACTGATGAACAAGCCGCAGGATTCCTTGTTCCAGAATTCCTGTGGCTGTGACGAGACCCAGTCCTTCGCAGTGTCCTTGAGTACGTCGTCCGAGTTGAAGCGCTTTCCTTTCAGGTGTTTCTTCAGTGGACCAAACACATGGAAATCGCAGGGTGACATGTCCGGACTGTAGGACGGATGGTCCAACGTCTCCCATTGGAACTTGTCCAGTTCCATTTGTGTGACTCTGGAGAAGTGTGTATGCGCGTTATCATGGAGCAGAACCACACCCTCCGTGAGCACCCCCGGTCTTTTGTTCTTATGGACCTGCGTAGGTGTCGGAGTGTCTCACAGTACACATCGGAGTTAATGCTTTTTCTGTGCTCGAGTAATTCTGTACTCGCATCATTTGGACGCCGCTTTTTATACGAGCCTTTGCTCTCTCCTGCGCATGCGGGCACCCGCGCATGATCCGATCCCAGTCAGAGTCTCCAATGGCATCCCGAGATGTCTCGCTACATTCTCCCTTGGCGGAATATGCAAATATTTAACTGTTTCATTTTTATATCGTTCGTACTTTTCATTTGATCACCCTTGTACTTTCTATTCATCCATTCAAGGTAGGAATCGACTTAATTTTTTATATGTATTACTTGTAAGTTGTTTAATTTTTTATGTATTTATTGTCTTTGTAACTTATTTGTTTTTGTTATTTCATTTGATTCGTAACTTTTGAGTTGTTATTTACTGTTTATTTTATTTATTCTATTTTAATTGCTTTACTTATTTCTGTAAGCCCCTATGTGACACTTGTGGTGCACGAGAATTATTTTATCTGTCTTCAATAATAATAATAATAAGCATTAGTATCTTCTATTTTACTTTAAATCCACGTTATAAGTACTATCGATATGTTGTCCTACCCAATACAGAATAATGTAATATTCTGAAGTCTGTCGTCACAGGTGCCAAAATCGCTATTTGATCATGATTTTTAATCATGATCAAATAGCAATTACACACCCCGTTTAGCT
The DNA here is from genome assembly GCA_019973975.1 of Trichonephila clavata. Taxonomy (NCBI): domain Eukaryota; kingdom Metazoa; phylum Arthropoda; class Arachnida; order Araneae; family Nephilidae; genus Trichonephila; species Trichonephila clavata. Next base: position 5,676 of record BMAO01023970.1, on the reverse strand, counting down.
ATAACACTTTAGGTTACTCTAATTATTACCTTAATCTTACTACACCAATTTTAGCATGCACGATTACACACTTAAAGCTCAACTGATAAACAACCAGAAAAAAATTATAGTCTAAAAAAACACATTTTAAAATAGTTGATCGAACTTAGTTGTAACTTAATCTTTTAGTCGCCAAATCTAGAAAGGGGATCTGAAATCAGTCGCCAGATGCGGGAAGGTATCTGAAAATTGGATATCGTTAATCCTGATGATCCTGATCAGGACAATAGAACAAAATTATTAAATTATTGAATTGTCATCGATCCTGGACAAGTGAGCAAAATTTCGAATTCATCTGACCTCTTAAAGAGGGTAAAAATTGAGTTCAAAAATTCCGTTACATACAAGGGTAGCTTATAAAAGGGTGTTAAAATAGAATCGGTTCAAGAAATCAGAGTTATTATTTGTAAACATAACACTGAAACAGCCTAGACCAGAGGTGGGGAAATTTTTCAATATTGGAGGCCACATTTTAATCGGCCACTAATAGAGGCCACATAAGCACTAAAAGACGCTCGTTGATGATGTTTTGCATTCTTTCAGCTTTTGAAGTGCTGCCTGTCGAGATTCGCCATCTAAATTGAAGAATTTATGTTCTTTATGAGTCAATTTGCATTCATTTTTCAAATTGTTTGTCATTTTCTTAAGTGAAGTTAAAAATCTAACTCCCACTCTACATGAAATGTTCTTTTTTCTTCGTTTAATGCAATTTGACATGATGGGTAAAAAAAAAAAAATATATATTAAATATCATAAGAATCTTCTTCACAAGCACTACGGCCGATTTCCTGTCAAGGCTATCTCAATTAGGTCTTGATCAATTTATTGCTATTGTTTTCCATTTGTTTACTAAGAAGGCATATACTTAATAGAAGTACAATGACATCGTGTTTTAGTAAAAGCACAGAATAAATGCAACAATAACAAGTATATAACTATTATCGAGGTACAAGTTTGACAAACGAAATTGCACAGTTGTCTTTTTACGAATAAAAATAGTAAGAAAATATTTTATGAATAGAGATCGAGTATATATGTCCAGCAATGCGTGTTGTCATTTTGAACTCACTACTAGTGTATCATTTGAAATATACCCCATGACCATTAGTAGCCATTAAACTTACATTTATACTGTTATTTATTTAATTCTATAAATTTTCAAATTGTCGTTAAATAATTGAATATTATTTAATACAAGATATATATATATATATATGTATATAGCTTCTGTGAAGTACGTACAAGACAAAGAAGACTAAAAAGAATGTTCTAATATTTTATTTATAAGAGATATAAGCAAAATCTTACAGAAATCTATCTCTTCCTGGTGTATTGTTTGCTGAATGTTTCCTGATTCTTAGGTAAGCTTAAGTTGGTTTGATAAAACCGATATGCCTCGTAATTTTGAACCATGCCTTGATACCGACAGAAGAAATAAGACTCTTTTTTCATTTTAATGGGAATTTTTAGTTTCGATGCATTTTAAAGTGCACCAGCACAACAATCTTAGCTTACAATTGAGACCCGAGTGTGCCACTATTTGGTTGCGAGTCATCATTCTGTCACCCATCAACCATGGCCACATAATGCTGTAGAAAAGTTTTTAATTCGTACACATTTGCGGTATTTTCTTGGATGTTCTCTTTATTTTGGATAATAATGTTTATGTATAAATGTGTTATTATTTAATTTCGTATTATTATTCAATGGACAAAGAAAAAAAGCAAATATTACTGCATAGTTATTATATTTAATGTTTTCTATATATCTGAACTATTTTTCTTTTTTCTTCAATTTATGGAAGCGTATATGCCTAAGAGAAGAGGTCAGGTGAATCCATTTAGAAAGGGCTTATGACCTTCAACTTATAAGAAAAAGGATTCAAGGGCTACAAAAAGTTTAACATACCTTCTTTTACAACAGGAGGTTTTGATTAGATGTTCAAAGATTTTTTATTTGCGCGTGAATGGGTTTCAGTACATTTCAGAAACATGCAAGATAAGAGAAATCAGCCTGTGACGAAACTATACGCGCCCTTCAACTAATCCTCTTGGGAAACCTTTGGGCTGTCAATCACAATCAACCCTTTTGGAAGAAGAAACCGTGATATGCAAATTAGGTTGGTTATATATAGTATAGGGTTTCTATCTAGTGAGATGGATAGACGGAGTTACATGGAGATTGAAATATAGAGAATCTGAGGACGAGGAGAGATAGATATTGATCAGGTACTAGTATATACTGATAGCGCGTTTCAGGTATTAAACAGTTGTAGATATTAAAGTGACGATTGGTCCCCATAGCTAAATTGTAATTCAAAAATTAGAGTAGTGGATTGATCCCACAAAAGGAGGGTCAATATAATAGAAGTCTTCTCATAATTCGCATCTCTCGTCGTTTATTCCCCTATTGCTGTTACTAGAAACATCTCTTCTTGTTTGATTATTAGAATTGTGTCTGTTGATAATTTGTGTGTTGAATAAATAGTTGAAAAGTATTATGGCGAGTCATCCTTCACTTCCTCCCACACCTCTAGCCTGGGCCGAGAGTAGATCGCGTACGTTATAAGCCCATCTTATTTTTCTTTCAGTGGTAGTTACTTTCTTACAAAGACATGTTACAAATTACAATAGTATCTGTCATCAACAAACGCATATCACAATGTTTTGATCAAACGCAGGGGGTGGCAATTGTTTTGGCTTAAGGGCTACATAGTGGAAGCAGAGGATACGGGAGGACCGCAATTTTTTTAAATGATTGTAATATGGGACTATTCCTACTTCCCTCTAATCCCCCTTGTCTACTCTCGTACCCGGCTAGAAGTGTGGGAGCAACTAATTGATCAGACGACATGATTCACTAAAATAGTTTATTTGTCACAATAATCAACATAGACACAATAATAATCCATTAAGATAGTTTTGATCAATATTCAGAGCGTGAAGGTGAGACCAGTTAGCATGAGGATAATATTTACAGACATTCAACTAATTTCTACGATAACTTATACTAGCTCGTTTCTAATTCGGACGTTGTTAAGGCCCATGTAAACGTTTACTTGGCATGTTGGCGCCATAGTGTGGCGATGTAAATTCGTAAGCAAATAAGGGTGACGCTTAGGGTTGCCACAGCGACGTGTTTGGCAGTTGAATGCTTTTGTACAACCGTCCTGTTCCTTCCAAAGACTTCATGTTGGAAGTCGCATAAATAAAAAGAAATTGATTTAAAAACCTTTGGATTTCTTATAAAATTATAATCACTACAGTCCACTAAATTAATAAGCTAAACATTTTGGTCCGTCGAGCCGGAGTTCAAAATGTTAGCTTATTAATTTAGTGGACTGTAGTGATTATAATTTTATAAGAAATCCAAAGGTTTTTAAATCAATTTCTTTTTATTTATGCGACTTCCAACATGAAGTCTTTGGAAGGAACAGGACGGTTGTACAAAAGCATTCAACTGCCAAACACGTCGCTGTGGCAACCCTAAGCGTCACCCTTATTTGCTTACGAATTTACATCGCCACACTATGGCGCCAACATGCCAAGTAAACGTTTACATGGGCCTTAACACCGCCCTACCTTGAAATCCTCCGGATTTCAAGAGATAATTAATATCTACAATATTCCATGTAATGTATTTTTGTATCTGTATATTTTATTAGTATTTTTCTTGTTTATTATTGTTTTTTATACAATTTATCATGATTATTGAAAATATTAATTATCTCTTGAAATCCGGAGGATTTCAAGGTAGGGCGGTGTTAAGGCCCATGTAAACGTTTACTTGGCATGTTGGCGCCATAGTGTGGCGATGTAAATTCGTAAGCAAATAAGGGTGACGCTTAGGGTTGCCACAGCGACGTGTTTGGCAGTTGAATGCTTTTGTACAACCGTCCTGTTCCTTCCAAAGACTTCATGTTGGAAGTCGCATAAATAAAAAGAAATTGATTTAAAAACCTTTGGATTTCTTATAAAATTATAATCACTACAGTCCACTAAATTAATAAGCTAACAGACGTGTTTAACAATTTACTCTCTAACTTCTATTTAAATAAGAAGCACCGTACCTGAATTCTTGTACATCCAAAATCCTATAGCTGAGGCCTTGTACACTAACGGTCGACTTGTGATCATCACGCATTCGAGTGATCCTCACTTTGGTAATCTTCATTTCTCAATTTAACAATCTTAGATTTTCTCTTCATGAACTCTCACTTCACTAACTCCCAAAACGGGAGAATACAGAATTTATATAATAAACTTAATTTGCATAATCACGTTTTCTTACCTTCGGTGAAAGTTGGTTGAAAGAATCTCCAAGGTGTTAGTAAAGCCGCGTATAGATCCGTCACATGATTACATTCATTAGCTAACTTTGTACCTCAGAAAAGGTATAAATTGTACCCTAAAACTCAATATACTGTCGGACCCCGATATATTGAATCCTAATTAACGAACTTCTCCCTCCGATTAAAAGGGTGGCTAAAACCCCTATTTAACGAATAATAAACCCCGAATTAAAGAATTATTTCAACAACCAAAAAAAATATTTTTTTTTCATTAGTTTGAATAAGAAAAAGGAATTTTCAAATGACACATCATTTTTACCCGACATAGAAAAAGACTTTTCTTGTAAGTAGCTAACGTAACCCATTACTAAACTTAACAGGTGTAGACGAATCATGCAGGTAACCTACCGTGTGAATTTTGAATAGGACAGAAAATTCCTTTATCTCATCCCACTTCACAACGCATGGGATATTTTAAGAGATTTTACCATTTGTTCTCTTTCTTGAGAAAAGTGAAATTTATCATACGCACTGGGTTTTGCAGAAAATGTTGATAGATTTGTCAGAGCCAATTTACAGAGATTCTGCAGAAATTGATAATTAAACTTATCAAAACCGTTACCTTTTCTAATGCTTTACATGGTTTGAAAACTGTGTAAACATGCCTCATGCAGCAGGATGTAAAGGACGCAGTATTTTCTTCTTTGCATACAATCGAAAAAGAATTTTTACGAGTCAGGAATCAAAAAGTTTTCAAACATCTATTAGTCAACATGTTAAAATTTCGAATTCACTAGTGCGTAATAAATAATTCGCTAATAGTATTTTTAGCTGCAGAATAAAAAGTGTGTATATTCTAACTAGGGATATTTTTTGTGTAGTTTCTTATGGAATTTTCGAAAGGTAATTGCAAAAAAAATTGTAATTTTTTTTGGACCCTGATATTACGAATAATTCTGATTTAACGAATAATTTGCTCGGTCTCGATGAACTCGTTAAATCGGGATCCGACTGTATTGAGTAATAAAAATAGTAAAAGTAAAATAAAAATAAAATAGTGGCAATTTTATTCAATTTATTTATTTATTTATTTTTTGCTAATTTCTCAAATCTATAGCTCTGCTAGCACCTATAATTTTAGTTTAATGGGACAAATGTACCCTATCACACGTTATTACAATTTTTTTTAAAATCAACAGTGAGATTTCTTTTTGAAATTCTCATCACCTGCAAGTAAATGTCACCGAACTTGTATCTGTATTCACTCTTGTCAGTAGCGCACACAAAAATTTTTCAGGGGGGGGGGGGGTGAGTCCACGGTCGAAAGTCTCCCAACTCGTATCATA
>BMAO01023969.1:0-15612 GCA_019973975.1 Trichonephila clavata | reverse complement strand
CAAAATTACAATTCGTAAATTTTCGAAACACCAATCGCTAAATTAAGTTGCTTGGCGATTGATTCCGGTCGCAAAAAAAAAAATAAATAAAAAAAAAAAAATTGACATGTCAAGTGCTTTATCCCCCCCTCCTCTCCTACCCCGTTCTATACTTCAACATTTAATTTTTAAGTATAAAGGATTTTATTCAATTGAATGATCCATAATTTTTTGAAACACAATGTGGCTGACAAACCAATCACTAAGCCTAAAAGTATACAAAAACACAAGACACGAGGTCAAAGAACAGAAGTATAAACTAAGCTTAAATTTAATACTATAAACTAAAACTATGTATATACTTAATAACTATACGAAAAGCAAAAGACTAGAAAATGTATTAAAAATATTCAGAGTACTAAAAAAATGTAAAGAATATAAAATACTAATGTAAGCAATTTCGAAAGTTAGGGCACAACCACAAGTGTAATACGATCAGCTGTTATTGTTTACTTGATCGCATGTTGATAATCACGTGATGATGGTCAAATGATCGCAGCGCCCTCTGGTGATGAATCAAACCCATTGACAGAGGTTCAAGTCACTAATAGCTTAAAATTCGACGTTAATTTAATGAAATAAAGTAAAATGAAGTCATATAAATTGAGCCCTTTGGAGGTTCTACGAGGTAGGAAAGTAATATTTAATAACAGAAGCCTCTCTCTCTCTTAATTTTAACGTTATGTTTCAGGATTCATTCATACATTTTCAATAATTGCCAGCGAATTGCTGTATGGTTCTCTTGGAAATAATTATTTAGCAGAAATATGCATTTTAAACTAAAGCAGAAAATGAATATGCCAAAAAGATAAATAGAAATGAATGAATTAAAATATCAACACACACACACAGGATGAAAAGTAATAACTCAAATACAATGAGACCAATAATAGTGATAGTTTGATAAATGTTGTGAAATGTCTTTTCATCTCGTTCAGAGTTCTACACATATTTAGTACTGCCGACTCTGGAACAGTTAACCCTAAGCAGATTATAAAAAATTACCTTAGGTACATCAGAAAACCACAGTTATATAAGCGCAGTATTATTTGAATTCGAATACACATGTAAAATTGTTTTAAGGATATTATTACAATAAAAAGTTATTTAAATGCAATTTTTTTGGAACAAAAATGAAGAAAAATATCATTTATTTTTTAAAAAACATTTTTCTTTTATATGTATAAAAAAAAATACTTCAAAATAATAAAATAAATTGGCAGCATCCATGTCTTATGATTATGCGGCATGTAAAAGATGAGTGCCTGTTTGGGGCTTGGGTGCTGGTCATGGTAGCCTAGTGGTCAAGGTATCGGATCGTAGCTGGCTTGTCACAAGTTCGAGCCCATTGTTTTGTTTTGTTTTTTTGTTAAAATTTCTCCTCTCTGATATAATGAAATAAATTCCACTCCCAAGTTATTTAGTTCAAAAATCCAAGTGCAAGCTCTGTTCAAAAAGCTACATAAAGGCAAAATATTATTACTATCGAAGCATTTTCCATTAATTTTTTTACCTTAAATTGAATTTAAATAATTTTTCTTGTAATAATATTTCTAGAACTATTTTATATGTATATTCTAATTCAAGTAACACTAAAAGTTAAAAAAAAATTCATTTATATGGTTTTGCAAAATTATGGTTCCAAATAGAGACAATTATTTGTACACGATGGGAAAATATATTTCAAACTGGGTTTGGAAAGTGATAAAATTGCTTGCATAATATCTGCTTTCTTTATTACCACGATTTCTTCATTTCTTTATATGCCCTCTGCTTGCTTTCTTCCTATGCTTTATTTTTTTAAATTTTTCTTACTTATTCAATTCCTACTATTAGCTCACAATCTCTCTATCTTGTTCAAATTTTCAATCATTTATAAAATGCATTTTAAAGCACTCAATTGAGCTGAAATTTTATCTACACGCTTATTTTAGACGACAATACAGTAATTTAATTATAATGAATAAAAACTAAATGATTAAAACTTATTATAGAAAGAATTACAAATACAGCCACGTTGGCATCATTTTTGGTGTTTTAGCGACCATTTTGGCAACTTGTGTCAAAACTTGAAAAGGTTCTTTTCTCATATTTTAAAGCGCTCATTTGAGTTTAAATTTTTTAATACACTATTGTTTTGGGTAACAATAAGATAATTTAATTACAATTAATTAAAACATATTGACTGAAATTAATTATTTAAAGAATTACAGATACACCCACGTTGGCTTCATTTTTAGCGACTTGGGTGAAATATTTAAAAGATTTTTTCCCCTCACGTTTCATAGCTGAACAGTTGAACTGAAACTTTATATACACGATTGTTTTGGATGACAATGTGATACAGTCAACTCTCGAAAATTCGAAGTTGGAGGGACCAATGGAAAACTTCGAATTATCAAGAGGGTAGAAAAAGGTTCCCAAAATACACGAAGAGAAATTTTTTTCTTACAAATTTAAATTTGAAACTATGCAATAAAACAACAATTGTACATATGTGTAAAATTATTTTAAAAAGCACATATCATACAGTATAGATATTTTACAGAAGTTAAAAGTCCTGTATTAAAAGAATTCATTCAATACATTTATACACAATCGTACGCATCTCTTCTTCACTATAGCGGACCATCCTTTCTGAACACATGTGAAGCAAAATCACGTGTTAAACGAACGATATGGACAGCTGGCAATAGGTGCGATCGGGCTGTTGTTCACTTAAAAGAATGAAAACAATTAAAGTGTCTTTTCGCCTGAGGAAGAGGAAAACACAAAGAAGGGTAGTAGACAGATGATCATCAAAGGTGCTACGTTACAGTGGAGACACTCAGAGACAACAACCCCTTTATTACAGGACAGTACATGGCAGTGAGTGTTCGAATTGCCGAGAGTTTTGTAAGATTACTTCGAATTATAGCGTGTTGTAGTCTGGCTAGCCACAGATTTTACTTCGACATATTGAGCGTACCAAAACGTATTGTTTTAGTTCGAAATATCAAGAGTTTTTTTAGGGACTGAACATATACTTCGAGAGGTTCGTAATGTCGAAGGTTTGAATTATCGACAGTCGACTGTACTTTAGTGATAATTAATAAAAATTAATTGCCTCTTATAATGTGATTCCGTCATATGAAAAACATATTTATATTAATTGTAACTATTTGATAAAAAGTAACAAAAATCATTTTTTTTGTTGTTGATCTAAGTAGGGATTGACTTAAAAAATTATTCATATATTACTTGCTTCCAGTTTATATTCAGTAATAATGTTTCTAAATGTTGCCACCATCCAGAAAGAAATGCCGAAACGCCGCTTTTTTTTAAAAAAAGCAATTGTCAGAAAAAGACAGAGCGGTTTGCTTTCACCAAAGAGATTATTTTTCATAAATGATATCGCGAACTGAATGTAACGATGACACAAGCAGCGTTTATAAATGAGAAAGAAACAGAAAGGACGCACACATTTCAATTTCTTTGCCATTAAATATCTCCCATTTCTTTCTTGAGAGATTGTTAGATATGATGACAGCATTAATTGTGAGTTACTCTGTATCTTTTATCTGTATACTCTTTTCTTTTTATTGTGTTGTGGTAAAGCGAGACAGAAAAACACAAAATGAGAATGTATTAAAATGTTCCTAATATTTGTTTCTGTGTTCACTAATGAAAGGGACTCCGGATGTGGAGCGATCTTTTATTTTAGATTAATAAACTAATTATCTTAAAAACTGGTTATAACTGGTTTTGATAAAGCAGATATCCCAAAAGTAATCTTTCGAAAATTGAAACTCCATAACTGAAAAAAAAATGTAACAGATTATAGCTGTGAGATAAAACAGCGGTTTATTTTAAATCGCTTTTGTTGAACATCCCAAGAGTATAATCTTATTTTTTTACTTTTATAAAAAAAAAATATGAAGAGTTTTTTTGTAAGAAAAGAATCTAATAAAAGTACTTTTTGTTTTCCAGTATGTTTTTTAAATGTGAATTAGATGTTACCCGCCCGAATGACTTTATATTGTTGTATGACTATATTGTTAGCACGCTTTTGTAAGTTTCACTTGTATGTAACGGAATCTTTGAACTCGATTTTTACACACTTTGAAAGGTCAGATTAATTCGAAAAGGACCGATGACGATACAATAATTTCATAATTTTGTTCCATTGTCCAGATCGGGATCATCAGGAATAACGATTTCCAGATTTGGCGACAAATTCCACATACCACTTCCACATTTGGTGACTAATTCCAGATTTAGCGACTAAAAGATTAAGGTACAACACTACATTTGTGGTTAACACAAATAAAGGGAACAAATAAAAGTGTTCTTTATGTGTGAAAGGGGAGGGTGGGTGCGTCAGCAATTTCTTTAAGTAATAAAAAAAATTGTCTAGTTTTTTCTGATAATGGATATAAAATAAAAGACTTGTGCATGTGAAAAAAAGTAATCGATGTTCTAACTGCTAAATATTTTTATTTTTATTTTATAAAGCAATACGTTTAGAAGTGATGATACCAATTAACATTATAGCAATACGTTTAAAAGGTGATGACACGATTGACATTTAATATTCCTTCTTAGCAGCTCTCAACTTGCTTGAAGAACTTAAACTAGATTTGAAAAATGTTGGAGCCAAAGTTATGACAATGCTTTAAACATGTCAGGAGTGAACTCAGGTCTTCAGTTGAGAATACGAGAAAAAAATGTCTTAGCTGAGTTCGTACCATGTGCAGCTTATTCCTTAAATTTAGCTGGTTGTTTTGCTGCGGAAAAAGCAAGCACTGAAGCTATTCTATTCATTTCTTAGTTTTTTTTCGTCATCTACTCTTAGATGGAATGTATTAAGAGATTATGTGTGAAGAAGCAATGAACACAAAAGTTGAAAACTAAACATAGATTTTTTAAGTTGAAATCGTTGAATGAAACTAGATGGTCTTCAAGGGCAGATATTCTCAGAGCTCAAGTTACAAGTCTTAAGAAATCAAGAACGCCCTTGAAGATTTATCGAAGACAATACTCAGACACTTGACACGAGAGTTACAGCTGAAAGATTCAGCAAAACACTAGAAAGTTTTAAGACTACTTTATTAAATGTGATAAGGGGAAAATCTTACAAAGGGTGGACAAAACCAGTGAGATACTGCAAAGGGAAGAGCTTGATCTCCTTTGCGCTACTAAGTAGTTACAGGCGTTATCTTTGTTTTATCTGAAAAAAGATCTAACTTTGATTATTACAAGGCAAGAGCATTGCAATTAGCTAATGTGCCTGAGCACAACTATGAAAAAATCAGAAAAAGGAAATTTTTTTCAGATGAGAGAAAAGAGACCCAGATTTTGAGAGAATGTCTCCAAGAAAGAGATTTCGAACATGAGTTTTCTTACCAGTTATTGATAATCTTGTAGCGCCATTAAACAAAAGGAGTGATTGCTATAAAGTTCTCACCACAAGATTCAAGATATTCAGAAATCTTCATGAAAAGGAGCAAGAAAAAGTTCAAAAACAGGCGAAATATTTGTCTCAAATCTACTCTAAAGACATCGATGAACAATTTATGCAAGAGTATCAACATTTCAAAATGTATATGACGGTAGAAAAATAACAAGAGGAATCCAACATCAGAAAAAATAAAATCAAAAGTACTTTCCAAAATTTAGAATTATATTTTCCAAAGTCGCAATGAAGATTTACTTGACTCTTCCTGTGACAAACTGTACAACAGAGAGAAGTTTTTATGCCCTTAAGAGAATTAAGACGATCATGAGAATTACTATGGAAAATGAAAAACTTAATAATTTAATGTTGCTATGCACTCAAAATGATGCAACAATGGAAACTGATTATAATGATATCATTAATGTTTTTACAATGGTGAAAGCTCGAAGACAACCTTTGTTGCACTAGTACAATAACTGTGACTCGACTGTCAGGATGTCTAAGAGTAAAAGATAGTAAGATAATTAACAAGTTGAATGATAAACAAGTTAAAAGGTAGATAATTAATAAGTTCATACAATAATGTATACTCTATACAGTAATTTCATTCGATTTTATTAATTTACAGTACTTATTTTCAAAAGGATGGGGTGAGGTCCGTGATGCCAAAAGGTAAGAAATGAACCAGTGACCAAACCATGTCCCTCTCTTTTCTTGCGGCTGCCGGTTGCCAGTCCGGGGATACGGTGGGTTCATAGGCGGTCAGTAGCGCACACAAAAATTTTTCAAGGGGAGGGGGGAGTCCATGGTCGAAAGTCCCTCAACTCGTACCATACTTCAAGACAACACCAATTGATTCTTCTGATTTTGTTAACAAAAAACAGTAATAAATTATTTAATTAATAAATAGGATTAATTAAAAAAATAAATTTAAATTTTACGTTTATATATATATATATATAGGATTATCATCAATCGAAAAAAACTCAAGGGCTTTGGGGGGTGTCCGGACCCCCAGAACAACCCCTTCCCCTTGTGTGCGCCACTGTAAGCGGTAGATAATGGAAGGACTCTCCATTAAGAAGTCAAAGAAAAGGAAAAAAGGGAAAATCCCTCCTGAACCAAAACTGGCAAGTAAGGGGGGGGGGGGAGGGGGTTATCTGGAAATATAGTGGAAGGGACCTCAACAATTTTAAGTGCCTAGGGCGCCAGGGAGGTTATAAATGGCCCTGCACCTATGATCCTTAAAAGTAGACAGTACATAGCATACTTTGTCAAATACTCGTACAAACAACAACTCAAAACAAATAAATGTGCATGGCTTACAATCGCACAAACCGGATCGACCGCTGCCGCCTTCTGATTGAATGAGTAATGGTGTATGGTGGTAGGCCTATACGTGGAAGAAACTCATCACACATGTAACCAGTTGTCCGAAATTCCCAGTTTTTCGGAGAATATAACCGGAAAAAACATTGATCGTTGAAACTACTCGAATCATGATCTTATTAAGGCTGAGTCGAGAACGAGACAATGTCTCCATTGTGGCCTAGGCCCTGGGCTTAGTTGGCCCATGCCTTAAGATATCCCTGGTGGTTCTTATTTTTTTACGACATTTTGAAATTTAATTGAACTTTTATTGCAATTACTTTGTATATCCATATCAATTTATACAATATTACACGATATAAAATATAATACACAATATAAAGTTAAAGAAATGCTCAAGAAAAATGTTCAGGTTGATTGGAAGAAATGATTCAAAAATTAAAACTTTGCATGATATTTCTATCAATATATTCCGGAATTTTTTTCAAAAATTTAAACAGAAGTTATGTAGAACAAATGTGAGAATGCTATTATAATTTTAAATTTCCATGCGATTGATTGAGTAAAGCTGAATCATTCTACTTTCTTCAAACCAGTCCTATAATATTTTAACATTGTTCAAAATCAATACTTGTATCATTTTTTTGATTTCTTACTGAACAATTTCTCCCTTAAGGACTATTCTAATGAGAATATATAAAGGAAAATGCTTATTATAATTGAAGAAAGGCGCCCTTGAATTCTTATGTTTAACGCGATTGTATTTGATGGAGCTTTGGAAGGCACTATTCAGAATATTCGAAAAAGCGGTTTGAAATGTAGAGATTTTATGGAAGCAAATTTTAACAAAGAAAATACTTTGGATTTGAGTAAACAACATGTTTTTAGTTTGAAGAAACGTTTAGCAACAAATTTTAAAATTAATTTTACTAATATTGTTACTTTTATTATTTTAATTTGTAATACAATTCGTTTATTTAATATTAATAAAAGTAAACAAAATGTTCCTTTTTCATTATAATTTTAAAGTAAAACAAAAAAAATCCCAAAAGATAAATTTCTTTTTTAAAGAAGTAATGGTAATTTAAAATAAATGGAATGGAATCGAATCGAATTCCAGCATATTGATTGTAAGCAATTTTATTTTGATTTAAAAAAAAATTCAATGATGCATTGTCTGGCGGAATTAAAAAAAAATAAAATGCAAAGCAAAAAGCAAGGTGAATAGGAACAAAAATATAAAAGAAAATGAGTTTTTATTCCAAATAATTTTTTTTTCAGAAATAAGGAGAATGAAAAAAAAAAAAAAAAGACCCAGAATTTGTAGTGCTAAAAAATTGTCAATTTCGAATTCTGTTACAAATCAATGGATGAAAATATTTCCTGAATGATATTGGACAATATCCTGGCAGATTTTTTTCTCTTTTCGTTCGAACTTTTCAACTAAGAATTTATTCTTTGATAAGAAGCATGTACGAACCGAGAAATCTTACTTATTGAAATCTCGAAAAGTAAAATAAAACGAGGGGGAAAAGAAGCATATTAGAAAAGGAATGAAATTCAATTCATATTTTTTTCGAACGCTCTTTATTTATTTATTTTTTTCGAACTGCTTTTATTTTTTTTATCATTTTTTTCCTTACGAGCGAGCAAACGACATTTCCTCCCGTTCTTTTTTTGTTCTTTTATCAAAAGTGATTTATGCCTTCATTAATATTGCTTGGCCATTTTTTTGTTCAAAGCTTGACAGGCTTTCCATTAAACATAATTTAAAATGCGTTTCATTTATTTAACTTTGTCTCGGAGATCCAATATTATTTATGACATGTAATTTGACATAAAAAATAGAGATTTTCTTCATATAACAATGATTCCATTCTAAAAAAAATTGAAGATGCGGAATTCATTGATAGAATTTTGTTACGTTGATGCAGTATGTTTTCAAAATGCATTATTTGCATATTCTTTCGACAAGCTTTTTTTAAAAAAAATAATAAAAAAAAAATGTTCATTGAATGCGAGGGTTTGTTAAATTGTATTCCAATTTGATGCTTAGAATAGCTTACATATTAGGCATCCGTTGTTCCAAGAAAAGAAACATACAAACTGCATAAAATTGAAGCGATTTAATTTGGATTGAATAGAAGTACTTAAGATATGGTTAGATATATTGCCATCTATATAAATAAATAAAATTGAAGTGTCTGTTTGTAATTTCAAATTAGCAGCTTTTTACTAAATGCATTTAAAGGTATATACGGTACTTATATCAAAAAATCAATTTTTAACATTTTTGTCTGTCTGTCTGTTTGTTCCGGCTAATCTCGGAAACGGCTGGTGCGATTTTAAAAATTCTTTCACTAATGGAAAGCTACATTATCAGCGAGTAACAAAAGGTACATTTTATCTCCATATTCCTATGAGAACGGAAACTATGCGGGTAAAACCGTGGGACTTTGCTTACTCCCCACCAAGTTGGCGCAAAATTACGCATTTGGTCAATAATGGAAATTTTAATAATGGAAATTTCTCACATTTATAACACAGTGAATTGAAACACAGTGTAATTGAGCATCTTTAAAAAAGCAATTTTTAAATGGTTTTTTATTAAACGTATAACGTTTATTACGTTACGTTTGTTAAATGTCAAACTCAAACTTTGAAAAATATCGCCAAGTTGGCTAAGAAGTTCTCTATTCCGACAATTCCAGATATTTTAATGCAAATTTTCTACCACATTTTAAAGAGGGAAACGAAATAAAGTTTTAGCGAATTGCACGTGTGATATTGAAAATTCTATGGTAATATTAATTGACAGTTTCATAAAAATTTTTGATTTTTTTGAATGTTTATCACTTTGAATTTTTTAAAAATCTAATTATACAATATTCATATTTTGCACAAAATTTTTCACTTATACTGAACCTAGATATTTACGTGGAAGAATTACTTTGAAGATATACTAGATAATACTATGGAGGAAGCCCTACAATGTCACTCGCCGAATAAAATTAGAGAGCTTTACGCAATACTTATTTCCTCTTCGGTCTTTCTAATCCTCAAACCTCTTGGAAAAAGTACAAAGACTACATGGCGGAAGATGCCTTGGCAAGCAAATATGCCTTTCAATCAACACATCTACAACGAAACGCAATAAAGGTTTTCAAAATGGTTGGGAAGAAGCTACATGATTTTGGAATGATTATTCCTAGACGTGTCGACGGAAATGGCTTCGATAATGAAATTGCTTGAGAATTGAACTACGATTTTACAGCATTGCAACATCAAGTAACAGAATTTATCCATCAATTAACTCCAGAACAAAGTCACGTTTTCCAACAAATGTTACGCAAAATAGAATCCGGCAGTGGTGCAATCTTTTTTCTCGAATTCCCTAGATGAACCGGAAAAACGCTTTTGCTCAACTTATTATTAATGACCATCAGAAAAACCTAGAAGATAGCAGTTGCTATGGCTTCTTCGGGTATAGCCGCGAATTTACTGACCAACGGTCGTACTGCACATTCCGTTTTAAAATAATCACTTAATCTTGCATTTGAAGATTCACTCATCTGAAATTTCAGAAAAAATAGCTCTCAAGCAGGATGCTTCCATAATGCAAGCTTTTAGTGTGGGATGAAAGTACAATGTCTCACAAGAAAGCTATAGAAGCGTTAAATCGGACTCTTCAGGATTTACGAGATAGTACAGATATTATAGGAGGAATGGTACTTTATTATATATTGGCTGGTGAATTTTCAAAAACTCCCACTGTAATCCTGTCGCAGATGAAATCAGTCTCTATTAACTCACCAAGCTTATGGGCAAAAGTTGAAAATTCAGTCTGAAAACGAATATGAGAGTGCATTCATAATGACGTAGATTCGGAACATTATGCAGAGACGCAATTGAAAATCGGTAATGGGAGTTTGGACGCAAATGCTGGAGGTTATATTTTACTTCCAGAGAATTTTGTAATGTAGAAGAAAATGATGTAAATCTTATTGCTCAAATTTCTCCGGGCTTGCAACAAAATTAAATTGGGATCAGTGGTTGCGCGCAAGATCAATATTGGCGCTTAACAATGACACTGTCCATAAAATAAACATTGAAAATTTTAGCGACTTGCGGGGGAGGGGGAAATGAAGAAATACTTATCAATGAATGCAATCATGGATAAAGAACAAGTACTTCATATCCCACGGAGTTCTTAAATTCACTTGAACTTTCGGGTGTACCCTCACATAAACTTCAATTAAAACTAAATGTACCAGTTATGCAAAATCTCGATGCTCCTCCACTATGTAAAGGAACGAGGCTTTGGATCACAAAACTGATGCAGAATATACTTGGTGCCAATATTTTAACATATGTCATGAAAAGGGATAGTGTTATCATACTTCGAATTCCAAGTATCTCCACTGACCTACCGTTTCAACTCAAACGATTTCAATATCCCCAGTTTTAATGTTGCTATTAACAAAGCTAACATTTCAGGTAGCAGGGGTGCATTTGGAAAAGCAATGTTTTTACCATGGTCTGATCGGTGTGTCCAATGCCCAAATCTTCACTTATTTGCAACTGACGGAAGGACATATAATATGGTATACAGTTCAGTTTTGAGCTCTTTTAAAGATAAATTATATATTAAACGTAGATACTTTCGATTTTTAAAAATATTAATAGCTTAAGTTATTGAATTTTTGTTGTTAATTATTATAATAAATTACACATTTTCAGTTTTTTTAAACTAAGATCAATTTAAAATTTTTAAATTTTATTGTTTCCAGTCAAGCAATAAAAAAAATTACTATATTATATTACTTACTTTTTGATGATAATGATTACGACCTTGAATGTTATTTAAAGACATCAACGCGAGTGGAGCCACGGGAAAAGCTAGTCTTAAATAATTTATGTAATCGGATGAATATTTTTTAAAAATGATTGATAATACTTTTAGTAAACACAAAATTTAAAAAATATAACATTGGTTGTGTTATTAAATGCAACTTACAGAGATTGAAGTTTTAAACAAGTTAGAACAAGTTTGAAAAAAAAGAAATATGCAATCAAAATTCTTTTCTTTCTTTTTTTTAAAATTGAAATTTGAAAATGATTTTATTGAATTTGGTTGTTGTAAAAATCTAGATCTATTTTATCCCAGAAAAATTTTTGCAGCAAAAACAAAGTAAAGGGCTAAATTTAAGTGACGTCATTGTCCCATGAACTCGCGCGCTTCTAGCCAACCAGCTCAAAAATGAAAAATAAAATTATATGTTTTCAGCCAATCAGTTTATGCGCTTTGCTGTTGTCAGCTTTTGTTTTCTGCCGAAACTTTCTTTTAAAAAAATATAAATTTGTTGGAAAAATATTATGTTAATTTTGTTATATGTTAAAATTTGTTATGTTGGAAAAATATATAGGTAAACACACACACAATTCACTTGATTAAAAAATACACGTATAACGTAAAAATTGTTTTTTTAATTTTGAAAAACTTTTTAAAGAATCTTAATATTTGAAAAACTTTTTGAAGAATCTTAATATTTGAATATCTGTTGTTGTTGCTTATCCACTTGGCCTAGACCACAAACTAGACCAAGTCCAAGAGACCGTGTCGCTTAATTAAATTAAAAACAACATCCTCCTCATTCAATAATTGCCCCACAGAGGCACCAATACATGCAATGATATGGGAGGGAGAAGCCATAGAGCCGAACAGCGGCAAGAAGCTTAAGTCTTCTCAGATCCATTCAATATTAAGCTCTTGATGTGACCAGTCCCAAGTCTAGATGAAGTAATCTAAGCAAGTCTAGGACAGATGCACTGCAGGGACAGTCCCGGACATTTAGCGGCATACCAGGCATGTTCAGGCGAAGACCTCCAAATAGTTTTGATCCTGCCCGTGAACAGGGAGTGGATCTCGGAAGCTTGTAGTTCAGAGGAAGAGGCAGTGGGAAGTTCGCTGCCCTCCCGAGCAAGAAGATCAGCAACTTCATTTCCATAAACCCCAACATGCGAGGGTATCCACTGAAAGCATACCGAACTGACCTGGGTTAATGCAGCTAATTTCGAAAGTATATCCTGCCCCAATATATCTAGGACATTGGAACAATCCTTTAAGAATTGGATAAAGCTTTTGCTGTCAGTCAAAATCCAAGTATTAGATGCGCAATTGTCCAAAGCAAGGTTTAAGCTTCTCTAATAGCAACAAGCTCAGAACAGAAAACTGAGCTGTTGTCAGGGTTTCTAAAACGATATCAAAATTCCTCAGTAGTTTTTTCCCCATAAAAGCGCCACTGCCTGTTCTACCTGAGTCAGATCTGCTTCCATCTGTGTAGAGGACCAAGGCCTGGAAGGGAATATTATCTATGACCCCGAGGGCAAGTTGGCGCAGCAGTGAAAATTCATTTTCAAGTTTTCGTTAAAAGTTACGTTACTAAAGGTAGTAGTAGGTGTCAATAAATTAAGAGGGATGCAGGGCCCAGCATCAATGTCTCCAGATCCCGCTTCCACATTAACCCTACAGGGCTACCCTTCTTCAGCCTCTGATTACTTGTACATTTTGATAAAAAGATCTATGCTCTGTCCTAGGTTCCAAACTTTTGAGTGTGGTGATGTATTTCATACAATTTGCTTCTTTTCTCATGGACAAGGGTTGGAGATCCGATTCGTAAAGGACAACATTGTTGGGGCAGCAATATCTAAGACCAGTGATAATTATGGCTGCACTTAGCTGTATTCTCTCTAACCTTTTCAGATTAGAAGGTGCAGCGACCTGGTAAATCTGGTAGCCATATTCTTGAACTGGTCGGATGATAGCAGTGTAAGTAATTTTGAGAGTTTTAGCGTCCGCTCCCCAATCCCTACCGGAGATATAATTTAAGAGCTGAAGTCTCTTTCGACCTTTTCATAGATTATATGAATGTGTTTACTGTAATTAATTTCAGTATCTAATGTGAATCCCAGATAAGTAGGGGTCTTGGTAGATTGTAGTAAAGGGTCCTTTAGGTAAATCATTGGTTGATAGTTGAACAAATGCCTATTTGTAGAGAAGAGGCAGCCTAGAGATTTGGTGGAATTAAAGTTTAATTTATGCTCGTCTGCAAAACACACTGGATTTTCCGAAAGGAATTATTAAGTGAGTTTTCCAGCTTAATTAAGTCCGTATCATGGTCCCAGAGCACATTATCAGCAAAAATGCCTATTTGACAAGAGGGTGCCACTTTTTCCATTCCGGCCAAAAATAGTGAAAAAAGGGAGGGGCTCAATACTGAATCCTGTGGAATGACTTGATATGTCTTATAAATTCCAGACAAACTATTTTGATATTTCACCCTAAATAATCGGTTATTCATGAAATCGGAGATCCATGGAAGGGCACTGCTCTTGATATCAAAATCGGAGAAGTACTATAACAAAAGCTTATTTTCCCAAACCTTATCAAAAACCTTACTGAGATCAATGAAAACAGCCATTGTGTGTCTGGTAGGCTTCATATTATGTGCATCCTTTACCTTTAGGACAAAGTAGAATATTTGATCAATTGTACTGTGACCCCTACGGAACCCATATTGTTCCAGGGGCGGCAAGTTATGAGTCATAAGATGGTAAGTAATTCTTCTCAGGATGATGATTCTTTCCATTATTTTACATGTCATGCACGTGAGAGCAATTGGGGGTGATAGCTTCCCATACAACTAGCATCTTTGCCAGACTTTCAGATATGGATAATAATTGCCGTTTTCCACTGCCTGGGTAGCCTGCCCAACTTCCAAGATAAATTGAAAATGTGTAAAAGACTCTGTTGAGTGTGGTTCCGAGATTAGCGAGAAATTGTCCATGGATGTCATTTGATCCTGGGGATTTCTTAGGATTGAGTTGCCGAAGAGCACAAAGTAATTCAGAGGAGGTGATGGGATCGTTAAATATTTGGTTATTGGTTGACAAATGACATGACTTGAAAAGATTTCTGGTCTGTCTACCAATCTTTTTGTCCTCTCTATTGAATACCAACTTGCTCTCATCAGCATAATAATGTCCCAGTGCCTCGGCAGTCTCTTGGTCATTAAATGTAGGGGAACAATTAGCATCAACAATAGAATTCGTGTGCTCCTGTTGAGGTTGTATTTTATTAAAAGCTTTTATTTAACTTACAATGTATGTATGTATGTATGTATGTATGTATGTATGTATGTATGTATGTATGTATGTATGTATGTATGTAATTTGTTCGGGTGGAATCTTGCAACTCAATTTTGAAGCTGATATCTTCCTCCCATTGAGCTGAAATTTTGTATACACGTTTAGTTTGGATGACAATGCATGTTTTTGACCATTTATATTCCGATATTGCAATTAATTAAAAAGATATTAATTAAAAACGTTAAACTAATTTTGGGCGCCAACTTGGATATATCTGCATTGTT
The DNA here is from genome assembly GCA_019973975.1 of Trichonephila clavata. Taxonomy (NCBI): domain Eukaryota; kingdom Metazoa; phylum Arthropoda; class Arachnida; order Araneae; family Nephilidae; genus Trichonephila; species Trichonephila clavata. Next base: position 375 of record BMAO01023969.1, on the reverse strand, counting down.
GTAATAATTTTATTGTTACAACAATGACAAAAGTTGGCGTCGAAAAATCGGTTTTCAGCCAAACTGGAATTTTATAACGTTGCGCTATTGACTGTATTAATTAACTTTGCCTAAAAAATAATTACATTTCTACAATGTAAAAATCTAATTTCTACAACATATGCAATTTTTTTTACAAATTTTCTATCTATTTTCTTGGATTTAAATTCAAAACAAAAAAAGTAGAGCTATTTTTCAAGTAGATTGGTACATTGTATACCTTTCTCAACGCTGCCAAGTTAAACTGAGATGGAGTATTATAGAAATTCTAAATTTAACCCCTTAACTGGTTTGCCCGTACACCTTACGGGCTACTGAAAGTTAGCCACAACCGGT